>SZWC01000005.1:1141710-1172600 GCA_023375785.1 Penium margaritaceum | reverse complement strand
TATGTTTATGTATATGTATATGTATATGTATATGTATATGTATATGTATATGTATATGTATATGTATGTGTATATGTATATGTATGTGTATATGTATATGTATATGTATATGTATATGTATATGTATATGTATATGTATATGTATATGTATATGTATATGTATATGTATATGTATATGTATATGTATATGTTTATGTATATGTATATGTATATGTATATGTACATGTATATGTATATGTATATGTATATGTATATGTATATGCATATGTATATGTATATGTATATGTATATGTTTATGTATATGTATATGTATATGTATATGTATATGCATATGTATATGTATATGTATATGTATATGTGTATGTGTATGTTTATGTATATGTATATGTATATGTATATGTATATGTATGTGTATATGTATATGTATATGTATATGTATATGTATATGTATATGTATATGTATATGTATATGTATATTTTTATGTACATGTATATGTATATGTATATGTATATGTATATGCATATGTATACATATGTATATGTATATGTATATGTACATGTATATGTACATGTACATGTACATGTATATGTATATGTATATGTACATGTATATGTATATGTATATGTATATGCATATGTATATGTATATGTATATGTATATGTATATGTATATGTATATGTATGTGTATATGTATATGTATATTTATGTGTACGTGTGTGTATGCATATGTATATGTATATGTATATGTATATGTATATGTATATGTATATGTATACATGTATAAGTATTTCTATTCATGTACATGGATACTTATACATTTATATTTTTTTATATATTTATATTCATACATGTATATATTTATACATGTGTACACACGTATATCTTTATTTACACATGTAAAAACATGTATATATTTAGTAATAAATATATGTATTTATACATTAATATCAATGTTTATACATGTATATACATGTATATGAATAAGACTAACTCTATGTAAGCATATATCTTTATGTTTATTTACATCATTATTTTACTATACATTTCATTGTTATACATACCATTTCCTTGTATCTTTATGAATTTTTTTAAATGGGTTACATCACTTCACCAATATGTAGACTACTATTGTTACGTACATTCGTATTGATAAAAGATAATAGATGATTTCATAATATTCATATAATTTAATACTTATGCAAATAAATAGGTTCATGTATGAATGTTACGTCATGTCGAATACTATACACATTATCTTTTAATTAATGTATTACGGTGAGTGAGTTTTAAGTGAGTTTTTTAGAATTAAATAGGTTAACGTTTTGCTTGAGCATTGTTTTGATTTATTTTGGAAAACATTCATATTTTTTTGTTCTTTAACGTGAAGTTTTTTAAGAGGAGAGTCCCTATATGTTTTCATTTTGACATGGTGGTTCTGTAGCCATGGGACCACCGTCGAAATTTTGTCAAGCCTATCTTGACACCAGAACACATGTTATGTTTCTTTGATACTTCATCGGATCAGGAGGATACTTAAAGGGACATCGTTTACAGAATTCGTGACTTAGCGAGCGAGGATCCCGCAGTGTCATGGTGTTACAGTTGGAATGGGGGGGGGGGGGGGGGGGGGGGGTTGGGGCGATGACGTGTCCGCCGCCCTTCGCGATCGTGCGTGTAGCATGACCTCCCCCGCTATGCTCAATCATTGACTCATGTCGCTGATCGAGCATGGCGAGGGAGGAAGATACCTCGTTCTTATATTTTAAAGTGTCGGATATGGGGGACTTAAAATTCCGCACTTGGATATGGGAGGGTCCACCCTTGGGGAATGTGGACATTAGAGCTATTTTGTCCATAAAAAAGCCACTCAAACATTACTAAAAGTATCGCAAACCCATGTTTTGAAGGGTTTGCGATACTTCCATTTCGCTTCTGCTGACGTCTCCATGTCGACGCTGGTTGGTATGGTACATTGACATGTGGAATTTCTGTCAAAAATTGGATATATCGTTCTTATTGTGCGAGTCTCTGGCATGGCTATAAAACTCTGCAAAGTCGTGGATATGGAATACTTATTATGCGGTCCATGGATATGGGGGATCTATAAAAAATTCGATGGGTATATGGTCACACCCCCGTTTTCATGGCCATGCCCGATCGGCGACTAATATCGCCAATCGAGCGAAGCGAGGGGGGTGATGTGTCACCCTCGTTGCATCGCCCCCCCCGTGAGAATCTCAATCAAGCGATTTGCCTTTTTTCTGTTTTTTTCATCTCGCAAACCCCCATTCGCTAATTTAGGGTTTTCTATGTTTGTGCGGACGGGGCTCGCGCAAACATAAAACCCTACATCGCATTTTTGCTAGATCGCGATCCAGTCAAAACGTGTTTTCCAAATACTTTCTTTTCGAAGAAGTAAACGCAATTTTATCCATGGAAACCGCTTTCAAACCCTACTGCAAATTACACTTGGGGTTTTAGGGTTTTTTTGTCGCACGGGCCCCTGCTGGGCCCCACGGTAGCGGAGCCCAGCAGATTGCCTTTCAACGCATGGGGCGTTTTGGACACCCCACTCAAAACCATCACAAACCTTTTTGAGAAAAGTCGCAAACCCCTCAATAGAGGGGTTTGTGATTTTTCTCTCATGTCTGACGATGTCAGCATGTTGTCACTGGATGGCATGCGGCATCAACATAGCGTGTACATTCGGATATAGCTTACTTTTTTGCATGCTTGCTGGATATAGCGTTAACAAAGAAGCAATAAGTTCCCAAATTGGATATGGCGTGGTTAATGTGCAAAACGTGGATATGGCGATAGATATTAATGTAACGTGTTACGTCTCCAACTCCTACTCTGAAGTCATCGTCGGAGTTTGCCAAATCACGTTCTCAGTCTACGTCAGGGGTTAACCCCCTTCGCAGGACTAAGTGGTAATCGTCATCAACGACTAAGAGCAGGAAGACTCGAATGTTTGGAGTCTTCGGAGGCCCATTTCCGTTTTTAACCCTACTCCTGGTTTTGGGATCCAAACCGGGGGTTTCTACTTCGAACTCGTGTGTTCGCACAAGTTATTTCGTTATTTTATCTCAAAGTTCATCGCAAACAAACTTCGATTTACGTTTTCACGTTCTGGCACGAAATTGTCGCGTGCAAGGTACGCTGGCAATTATGCGCCAGTTTTTCTCGCCTCTCGTCCCTTGTTCCCCTCCTTCGTCCTCGCTCGCTCGCTTGCGAGGAGGGCGAGCGGGGGTGAGGGCACGAGGCCACGAGGCCTTGCCCTCGTGGCCCTCGTGGCCCCTCAGCCGCCGATCGGGTTGAGGCCGCAATCGGCAGCTAGTGGCTGCGCGACAACCATGTTGGGCGTCCCCAACCTCCTATGGTCCCTGTCCATGAATGTTGCCCTGTGGGAATGTTCTTCACTTTTTTCACGTTCAGGTGGTACCTCCTGCTATGCGTCGATTTGTGCAAGCTGCAAGCTCGCTCCAGTACTCGTTGACTACCCCTTTGAGAAACCGAGATTCGGGCTCCCATGAATTATGTTCAGGTGCACATCCGACCCAATGAACGATGTACTCCCAAACAATGTGCGACTGAAGAGTACGCTCTCGGTGCTAGAGTAGGCAAAGGACCTCGTATTGGCCGTCAGCAACAAGGACTGCTGGCGGTGGCTGAACGGTTTTGTCTGCCAAGTAAGGAAGTACGCTCATATGAAACACGTCATGTATCTTCATACTCGGCGGAAGTAGCAACCGGTATGCCACTGGCCCGATGCGTGCCACAATGGGACTAGGCCCAATCCACTGCCGTAGAATTTTTCTTGCCCCTGGCGACTTCAGCCAAAGGTTTTTAGTGCTATGCAACACTTTGTCACCGATGTCAAACAAGACCTAATGGTGACCTTTGTCCACATATGCCTTTTGTCACTACGGAGCTGCTTGAAGGTGACCCTTCGCCTCCTGTAACAAAGAGTCGATGCACTCGGAAAAGGCTTGAGCGGAAAGAATCTGCCCTTATGTACTCCCACTCTTCACCAATGATGAGGGTACCACTATTCAACACAAACGGTGTGAACTGTGTGGACTCGTTCACCGAGTTGTTCACCGCAAAGTCTATCGGTACTGGGAATTCGTCCCAATCATGCATGGTAGGGTCCACGTACATGCGGAGCATTTGCTCCATAGTGAGATTCATGCGCTCTGTTTGTCCGTCACTTTGAGGGTGAAATACTGTCGACATTTGCGACTCACTACCGAAGTACTCGTGCATCTTTTGCTAGAACGTATTAGCAAACTTTGGATCGCGATTGGAGAGAATACGCAACGGCAAGCCGTGGTACATTATGACACCCTCAAAGAAGAGACGAGCGGTCTCCTCTACGTTCACTTCAGTGGTTGTAGGAATGAAGTGTGTCATCTTTGTTAAAAGATCCACAACCACTAGTATTGCATCGTGGCCATGGATCGTGTCCGGAAGACCAGTAATGAAGTCTATGATGACGCACTCCCATGGAGTCCCAGGAATGGGAAGCTGTTGGAGGAGTCCAACAGGCTTCTTGTTACTAGCCTTATTCCGAAGACATGGGTCGCATCTCATGCAATACTTACGGACATCGACACTCCATCCTCGCCACCAATAGTGGTCCGAGAATTCTTGTCCTGTGTTTTGGGGTCCCACATCACCTGCGACCGGCGGGTCGTGGAACTGGGAGATAATCTTTGCTTGAAGGTCTCCCGAGTTTAGCACAACAACTTGTTCTCCGTGCCAGAATATTCTCGCGGCCTCCACCAAGCCCTACTTGTCCAGATTTTGAGTCTTGAAACGAAGAATCCACAAACTATCTCATCCAGATGTTGTTTACAAAACCGTTGTAATGGATAATCTCTCGTGGTGGTTGCCGCAAAGGTGCAAGGGGATCTGGTGATTGTACTGTTGCTGTTGCAATGGCCATAAAACACCCACCGACCTCGGTGGTTGCCTTAACTTCCACAGGCTGTGGGCTTAGTGGATTGGCCACATTGATGCGTCCTCGCTGATATTCCCATGTTAACGAGAATCGGCTCAGGTATTCGCTCTAATGTTCTTGTCGTCTTGACAAGTTCGGTTCTGTTTAGAAAAACACCAATGGATTATGGTCGGTCACGACCGTCACACCCCCTTCAACACCCTTGAGGTAGCAACGCCACATCTTGAAGCGTTTACTACCGCAAGGAGCTCTTTATCCCAAGTCGTGTACCGCGTTTCTGTGGGGATGAGCTTCTGGCTCTCATACGTAACAGGGTGAACGTTGTGGATGAGGACGGCTCTGAGTCCTACTACCGACGCATCACATCGAACCTCCCACGGTTGCGATGGATCCGGAAGAGCTAGGACGGGCGTCGTGGATAGAAGCTCTTTGACTTTGAGAAAAGCGTTCTTGCAATCAGATGTCTGTTCCCAATGCTCATCGTTTTGCGTGAACCTGGTTAGTGATGCTACCACGGTCAAATACCCTTGCATAAACCGTCAAAAGTAGTTTGCAAGGCCAAGGAAAAACTGAATCTGTGCAACATGTTTAGGGCGTGGCCAGTCTACAACGGCTGGGACCTTTCGTGGGTCAACATGATCGCTGTCCTTGCCAAAGATGTGTCCAAAGTATTCGAGCTCATCTTGTGCAAGCTTGCACTTGCTCACTTTTGCATAGAACTTCTGTTCCCGAAGGATTGCGAGAACTTCGTGCAGATGTTCTATGTGCTCTTCCAATGATCCGGAGAAAACCAGGATGTCGTCCACGTAAACCAAAACAAAGTGTCAGAGATGCTTGGTGGACGTTTGGTTCATTTCTCTTTGGAAGGTTGTCGGGTCATTTGTAAGCATGAAGCATAACACTCGGAATTGATGGTGTCCCATGTGCGTTCGAAACGCGGTTTTGGGCACATCATCTTCCGTGATGCGGACTTGATGGTACCCTTGAGATAAATCCAAGGACGAAAACACTTTTGCGCCTTGGTGTCAGTTTAAAAAGGTCCTCAATCCACGGTAAGGGGAATCGATTTTTCCCCGTCAGCTTGTTTAATGCACGGTAATCCACGCACATGTGTAAACCACTGTCCTTTTAGTTCATAGAAAGGATCGGCGCACTATACAACGAGCTACTCGGCTCGAGCCACCCTTTTGCAAGGTACTCTTTGATTTGGCGTTCGGCCTCTCGCCTTTCTGTCGGTCTAAGGCGATACATGGATCTATACGAATGAGACGTCTCCGGCTGCAACGGAATCGTGTGGCCCATATGTCTTTGTAGTGGAACCCCAGCTGGTGGGTCTTGGAATACATCCGAGAACACTGCCAATAGATATTTCATCTCTTGTGGCGTGTCTTCCTTCACGTCGTCCTCCATTCTCTACAGCTGCGCCAAGAAGTATCGACAACCTTGTCGAATACGTCTCTTGACCTGCATTGCTGACAAGCTGACATGGACTTTGAGTCAGGTCGGTGATAATTTTGTACTCGAAATCAACGTAAAGCGGCTCTGTCCCTTTTATAGGAGCAAACACTTTGATTCAAATCACATTAGAGCCTTGTTCTCATGGAGCCAGGGATCGCCTAGCACCACGTCAAACGGGTCAAGAAGATTGAGTACCTTCAACGTGACACTCTGTGTGTATCCTTGAATACAAGTTTTTGCTTTACAAGTACTGATCACGGGTACCGTACGGTTGTCACCGACAACAAGTGCACCATTTTATGGCTTGTACTTCAGGCCAACCTGTCAGGTAAAGTCAAGGCTAACAAAAGAGTCGTCTCCTCTAGTGTCAGTAACTACGTTCAAGGGAGTACCAACTAGGTGCCCTTTGAACTGCATCGTCATGTTGCCTCTACTCTTCCGACTGAACAGGCTCGACGACGGCAAGCCGAGTTTGTGATAAATACAGAATCTGTACGACGGGCGTCGCAACTCCCATTATTTACCCACTCGAGTCCACATCTTGTGGGCACGTGTGAACTTGGCTGGCATCTTCCAGTATTTAATTTTTACTGGGTCAAAATCGTCGAGTAAAGGCACCGCAAACGTGATTGAACTCATTGCTTTGAGGGTATTTGCTTCAATCACTATGTCACACAACTCTTGCACAGTGGTTGGTGTCGCCACCACTAAGCATGTACGATCATGCATCTCATCCGGCGATGGAAGGTTTAGTGGACAATGTCGGTTAGCAAGTGTAGAATGCGGTTCAACAAGAGGAGAGAAAACAACAGAGAAATTTGAACTCGTCAAAACTCAAATTGTGTAACATCCTCATCTGAAAACATGAACCCACACTCGTGATCCAGTTTTACCCCTGAGTGGTCCCCACTAACGTCACTGAGGGGTGGGGAAAACCCACCCCACGGCCTTGTTCGTTACCACGGCCGGGCCCATTGTCGCGACCACGACCTTGTCTACGGCCCTGTCCGCGGCCGCCTGTTGCACCATCCCCACGAGGTGCTGCTGCTGCCACTAACGCCGCGGCCTCTTGTCCACCACCAGCAGCCTCAGGGCACTGAGCCCTAAAGTGGCCCGGCTACAAGCATTTATGGCAGAGCCCTTTTCGGAAGGCTACGTTGCGACGCTCACGCGCCATCTGCAGCTTGCCATTCTCGTAGCTACGCTTGTTGTTGGGGCCCTTGTGTCCACTAGCCTTTTTGGTTGGACGGTTTACGGGCTGCTTGTCCTTGACCTCGCCTCGCTGGATAGCTAACCCACCTGCCCCTACAGCGTCCCTGCGCATGTCGTGGCCTTGTTGTGCACGCGCGTTCGGCCGTGCATCAGAGTAGTGCCTTGGGTTTGCCGAATACACTTTGCTCTTGTAGTCACGCAATGCCCTCCATCTTGCCCAAGCTTGGCCAGTCGCTGTCGTGGTGGTGTTGTCTTTCAGCTTCTCGCTAACGACACCATCACGTAAGTACTCCAGCAGCATGCACTGTGGGTACTTGAAGGTCTGAGTCCCATCGCCCTTGGTAAAGCTTTCACATTCCTCCACGAGTGCGATGAACTCACTCAATTAGGATTCGAGCGAGTTGCCCAACTGCCTGAAGTCTTTGATCTTGTAGAAGGCACACTACGCCTCCTCACGTTGGATGTACTTCTTACGCATGATCGCATAGAAGGCCTCCCACGGCATGTGCTGCCACTTGAGGTGCGGCTGCTCCGCACTCCACTCGTTGACCACATACTTGAAGAGTTTGTCTTCAAGCCGCGTCGAGGCAAGGTCGCTTCACTGGCTAAGTGGAGCCTTGTGGACACATAGAACGTGTTCCATGGCATTCAACCAGTCAGTCAACATCACGCCCTTCCGGAAGATCTCCACAGTGTGGAGGAAGGACGTGTTCATGACCGGCCCCAAAGTCATTGAGGTAGGCAAGTCATTGCTAGCACCGGCAGCAACGACACGACAGCTACGGCATGGTGCGCTTGCTGTAGCATCCGCACATGGGTCACGCTTGGTAACACCTTGTCGAGGTCGTTGCATCAATGGCTTGCCTCATGGACGGCCAGGCGCTACAGCTGGCGATCACGGTCGAGGTCCATGATGCTCTGCCCGACGTGGGCCAGCAGGTTGGCGAATGCAAACTTGAGCTTTGATGTCGTCAGAGCATCGGCGATAGCCTGCAATGCCTCGCGTTGTCTGTGCACCCTTACCCACTAGAGGAGGGTACGGTTTGCGTACATGCCTTCAAGGAGTCCCACCTTTCGGAGGAGACTGTCGTAAGCAACGCAGCTTGAGTGGGCGCTGCGCTGCCCCATTGCGGTCACATCGTAGTAAGGGGGGTCTACCCCCATGCCTCCGAGTGGTGCCGTATCTCCACCGTCGGTGGTGATCTTCAGTCGGCCTGCCGCCTCAACAGCAAACTTCGGGAGCCTACGACGGTCATCCTGAGCTGCCTTCACGCCGACTTCGTCCGGCTCGTTCTCGCGAGAAATTTCCATGTGGCCGCTTTCAGTGCCCTTGCTGCTCTTGGCAGTCTCGCTGTCGTTGGCATCTTCAGGCGATGCGGCAGGCGCCTTGCCCTTCTCGAGGAATCGACTCAAGTTTGTCGCACGACGATGGCGATGGTCGCGATCCTTGTCGCTTTCGCATTCGTCGGCATCATGCTCTTCGTCCGGGTCCCCCTCTGGGAGATCCTCCTCCATTGCGTCGTCCGTTGCATGGGGGTCGCCCACGTGCGCATCAACATGCTCGTCGAGCACCTTTTCGGCCTTGGCACGCTTCTCGGTATTGTCGAGGTTGGCGTCAGTTGCCTTTGTCGGTATGGTTGCCTTTGGCGGTACGGTTGCCTTTGGGTTGGCGACCGTGCTCGCGGCGACGGCTCCCAAAATTTAGAGTCTGCCGAGAGCTTGTGGTGAGGCTGTCACCACGTTCCCCCTGTTGGTCTTGGACGGTCCGGCACTTGCCATCTCGTCGCCCGTGCAAGTAGCACGTGAAGACCGTTGTGAGGATCACCCCACAACTTAAAGGAGGAATCGCCTCCTAAAATAATTCTCTCACGATCGGAGAGGCAATTTTAATTTCAAATTTCTATTTTCCTAGGCCGCCACGTCGGCACAAGGTCGTGGGTTTGTAAGCAAAACCCTAAGCCATGACTCACGGCACTGGGAAAGCTAAGAAAACCTAGATAAACAAGCAAGTACAAGGTCAAGAAGCAAAATAATTCTTTTCTTCTTGTCTTCTTGTCTTCTTGTCTTCTTCTCTTCTTCTCTTCTGGTCTTCCTTGTCCTCCTCTTGTGTTTTCTTGGCACACCTTATCCCCCCTTGGAGGCGCCTTTCTTGTGCTCCACGGCAATGTGGCGGCCTCCAAAAATTCTCCAAGAAACGCTTTTCTCCTTTTTCTTTTTCTCTCAGGTCGTGGGAGTCTATGGTATTGGAGAAAGGCGCTGCCCCAATTTTTGGTTGAAGAGGAGCAGAAGGAGCCTTGAGAAGAGGGGAAAAAGTAGGTGGTTTTGGGGGTGGTTACTCCCTATCCCGTTGAAGAAAGTTTCCCCTACCCCACTGGGATGGAGAAGAGACTGTGAAGAAGAAGTCCCAAAAAACAAAACTCTTCTCTAGCTTCTAACGCACTTTACGGTGCTTCAAACGGTGAAACGTAGATGTCGTAGTCTCTTTTGGTGTTTTTGCTACTACTTGTAGCTACCGGTGGTGTTTTATATCTGTCGTAGCCACCGTTTCCGTCAAAAACGTGCTCGCGGGGGTCGTCGGGCTCTGAGAACCACAGTAACGTGTCGAGTCTCTAGCTCCTGCTCTGAAGTTCTTATCAGAGTTCGTCGAATCGCGTTCTCAGTCCGCGTCAGGGGTTACCCCCTTTGCAGGACTGAGAGGCAATCGTCATGAACGTCCCAGAGCAGGGAGACTCGGATGTTTCGAGTCTCCGGAGGCCTATTTCCGTTTTTAACCCTACCCCTTGTCTTGGGACCCGAACCGGGGATTTTTACCTCAAACTCGTGTGCTCGCACGAGTTATTTCATTATTTTATGTCGAAGTTTGTCGCAAACAAACTTTGATTCACGTTTTGAAGTTCAGGTGCAAAATTGTCCCGTGCGAGGCACGATGTCAATTTTGCACCAGTTTTTCTCGCCTCTCGTCCCTCGTCCCCCTCCCTCGTCCTCGCTCGCTTGCTTGTGAGGAGGGCGAGCAGGGGCGAGGGCACGAGGCCACGAGGCCTTGCCCTCGAGGCCCTCATGGCCCCTCAGCCGCCGATCGGACTGAGGCTGCGAACGGCGGCTGGCGGCTGGCCGGCCGGTGGCCGGCCGATCGCTTGGCCGGCCGTCGGCTGTCCAGCCGGCCGGCAGCGAACTGGCTGGCGGCCAGCGAAATGCTGGCCGCCTGTCAGCCCTCGCTGACACGAGGGGTGGTGCGCAACCACCCCTTGCTTCAGCGAGAAGGGAGGGCCGAACCGGCCCTCCCGCTACAATTGAGGATTCTGTGGATATACGGGGGAGTGACCATATATCCACAGAATTCTCGATATCTATCGCCATATCCACGTTTTCCACATTAACCACGCCATATCCAATTCTGGGTTTTTTCACTTCTTTATTAACGCCATACCCAGCGAGCATGCAAAAAAAACCGCAATATCCAACCGTATACACTATGTCGACGCCGCATGCCATCGAGCGACAGCATGCTGACATTTTCAGGCATGAAAGAAGAATCACAAATCCCTGAACAGAGGGGTTTGTCACTTTTTTCACAAAGGTTTGCAAGGTTTTTCAATGGGGGATCCAAAATACCCCATGCATTGAAAGGGAACTTGCAGGGCCCCGCTACTGCGTGACTAGCAGGAGCCCGTGCAAAAATGAAATCCTAAAACCCCGAGTTTATTTTGGGATAGGATTTGAAAGCGGTTTGCATGTAGGAAAGTGGGTTCTGTTTCCGAAAAAAAAGTTTGAAAAGGCGTTTTTGCATCGCGATCAAGCGATGAGCCTTTTAACATTTTTTCATGGACTCGCAAACCCCCAGTCACGGATTTAGAATTTTCTATGTTAGCGTGGGCTCTGCCCGCGCAAACATAAAACCCTACATCCGTGAATGGGGGTTTGTGAGTCCAAAAAAAAGCCAAAAGGCTCATCGCTCAATCGCGATTCTCGGGACAAGGGGGGTGACACATCACCCCCTAGCTTTGCTTGATCGGCGACTTGCATCGCCGATCGCGCATGGCCATGCGATGGGCACGGCGTTCTTTTTTCAACTTTTTGGATATGTCGTGGTTAATATTTAACTCGCGGATATCTCATACTTATGTTGACGCTTGCGCAGATATATCAGCCATTTCACCGGTGGATATACGGTTACTCCCCCATTTCTACAGAGAGGAAATAAAGCGGCCTAATTCCGCTACGGACCGACACACGAGATGCCCACCATGTCCACATTTTAAACTAAAGTACCCACACCTACAAAATTCAGAAAAGCATGTCCAAAACGTTTCAGCTTTGAAGCTGCTATACCTACACGTCTGAAAAAAGACAAGCAAAGAAGTATCCAAAAAAAGTGCACGAACGCTATGTCATCACTGCACGAAATGCAACGTTGAAATGCTGATGTCATCATGCTCCTCAAACAATTACAACCCCCACTTTTGAGGTGTTTGTGATTGTTCGAGAGAGGGGTTTTGCATGCGGTTTGCGTAGGGGGTCTGAGAAACCCCATACGCTAAAAGGGAGTCTGCTGGGGCCCACTATGCCGATTGGACCGTACATGATGAAGATGTAGGTATGAGTTACGAGGCTGAACACGGTTTGAGAATTTGGGAAAATTGAGCAATGTATAGTTAGTAGTAAGTGTTCGTCGATGAAAAGTTTCAAAATGACCGAAGTCATACATACAAGTGTCAAGTTACAAATGAGGTGTAGTCGGAGTCATTGGGTTGATTGTCGAGCGACGCGTGTGGAATCACATTGTGAGTGGTCTGATTGGGAAGCTCCGCCGAAGAATCGGGGGGCTTCGAAGATTGACGGCGAAGATGCGAGATGCACCTTCACAAATCTCGATATATCTCAATGTTTCGAGAAGTTGACTGGAAGGTCATGACACTTCTGTTGATGATTCTCCAACGTGGTCAAAGTTATCAGAATGTGCGAGAAGGATCGTCGGAGGACGAGGGCAAGTGACCAACTTGCCCTCGACCATCGGAGTGAAAGTCATGGTCTTGACGCGCGGTGGGCTATTTGTGTAATGACAAAAATGTCCACTCAGAAGGTTTAGGGACTCATGTACGTCCAGTACGTAGCAATCCCCCCCCCCTTTGAGCCGTGACATGTCGGCGCGCATACAGATGTAGCCCGGTGACAACAATGATACCCATCGATCACATGATCGACGTCGCAGAGGTTGTCATAGGGTTCCCAGTTATGCGCGACATTGTAGCCGTGCCACTTGACAAGATATTATGTTGTTTTGCCACGTCGTCGATGGCCGACAATGTCCTCAATGATCTACTCCATGTCCTCGTCTACTTGTACAAGAGGAGGCGGAGGCACATCTCTGTTGGGGAAGTTGTCGCTGGGGTCCTTGTAGTGCTCGAGTCTGCTGATGTGAAATATCAGATGAAGTTGCACAGTGTCGGGGAGTCTGAGTCGTGCAACCAAGGGGATTTGCATGCGCTCCATCTCAAATGGTCCCAACCATCGGGGTTTGAATTTCCAAGAGTCGGCTCCGTGAATTTTGATGCACGTACAACTTAGTACAGCTCTGAAAAACTTTGTTCAACTTCCTACAATATTGTACACGTCTGTACAACTCTGTACAACTTATGACAACTCCGTACAACTCTATACAACTCTGTACAGCTCCGTACAACTCTCTATAGCTTTGTAGAACTCCGTACAACTCCGTACAGCTCCCTACAACTCCCTACAACTCTCTACAACTTTGTATGACTCCGTATAACTCTGTGTAACTCTGTACAACTTTGTACAACTTCCTACAACACCGTACAAGTCCACGAAACTCTGTGCAACTCCGTACAGCTCCGTACAACACCGTCTAACTCTGTAAAACTCCATACAACTCCGTATAAATCTGTAAAGATTCGCACAACTTTGTACAACTCTCTACAACTCCATACAACTCCGTAGAACTCCATAGGACTTTGTACAGCTCCATATAAATCTCCATAATTATGTAAAACTCCGTAAAGCTCTATACGACTCTGTAGTGTTGGACTGAGAAATAACTACGCTGATCTAATAATTCAGCATGGCGCAGTCGAAACTACAATTGGAGGCTCCAAGATTTTACGGGTTTTTTCCGTGAATTTACCGGGTGCGGCTTGGCAGAGAATTTCCTCCTTTACATTCCCAGATTTTCTCCGGTGGAAAATCCATTAAAGGGTGTGAAAGGAGATTTGTACAAGGCATGCGCATGAGGACAGTGCATGCTTCCTGGAGCAGAAACATGTGCAATGCTGAACAGGCTTGATGGTCAGGTGGGACCAAACCTGAATAAGCTGCATGCATAGAGCGGTGTGAGGGCGACAAGTGGATACTGCCCTGTACTGAAAATCCGGAGGCACGACTCAGCGTTTCTCTCTCATCGCCATGTGAAAACATTATGTGGAGAGCTCTGGTGCGAGCTTCACGGTGACGGCAATCCACAGACCACATGTGATCATGTGGTAGCATCAACCCCCAGCGAAGCCTGTGACAGAAGCAGCTTACGGAGAAGCTGCACTGTGCAACCTGGTGAAGCTTCCTTGGGAAGGAAGCTTCCCTATGGCTCAGGTTTAAGCCATTGGAAAACCAAGGTGGAGAGGAAGCTTCCACGGAGAGGAAGCTTCCCTACTGAGGAAGTTTCCTCAAGCCATGATTCTAGACATCAACGGTTCACGTTCATCTCAATGGACTGTTGATGTGCAAGCATTATGACTACAGTGATTAACGGCTCTCACTGATCCATGACAAGCCACACGATCTGAGGATCATGGACACAGTGATGGCTTGTACCTACAAAGCCACATGGTCAGTTGTGATACAAGAACCACGGTTACGGTGAAACTTTACTGTGAACCAAAGGAAGCTTCTCTGACCACCACCAGGGTAGTCAACTTGCCAGGGCTGCAAGTATAAAAGGCGACGGCCCTGGCACACTCAGTTAAGAGTGTGCACCAAAACGTTGGATTCGCGAGTAAGTTTTGCGAATCCAAATTCTGTCCTGGATTCGCGAATCCAAATCTGGGTAAAAGATTCGACCCGGATTCGCGAATCTGGACTTCTTGGGCGGGGGGGGGGGGGGGGGGGCAAAAAAAAAACCCCGAGACCGGCGTGTTCAGTACCGCGCCTGAACATCGGAAAGAAAGGGGTCTGAGCCCTTTAGTCACGCATGCAGCATGCGGCCTCGTGGCTGGCCACCTCCCGGCTTCGTGCTCGCACGCGTCGTCTCCCGCCTTCGCGCCTCCCAGACCGTCGAGGTCGTCACTTCGTCGGTTCAACGTCTATTGTGTAGGTTGCGTAGTGTTAGTCACGCCGTCACCTGTCACCATGGCTTCGCAGGCAGCTGCCTCCCAGACCTCCCCAACGCCCGCCGCCTCTCAGGCACCGAGTACGCCAGCACTTCGTCTCCCTGCCCCCGTTGCCTCAGCCGTAGATGCTGGCACTGGAGCTGCGGCAAAAGAAGACCTCAGGAAGCGCAAGCCGAGTGTCATATGGACAGTATTTGAGTACTGCGTCATCAAGGGGGAGCCGAGAGCGCGATGCACCATCTGCCCACGCCGGCGAGGGAAGAAAGGCACGTACGCCATCAACCAGAGCACGACCTCTGGCATGTGGAAGCACCTCAAGGCGGCTCACCTCGCTAGGTGGAAGGAGCCCAAGACCGCGGAGGCCGTCCAAAACCTGTCAAACGCTACGGCCGCGGCAACGTCAACAGCGCAAGTGGTGGACGGCTCCAACGACGTCCTTGCACGTGCCTGTGCAGGCGTGGGTATTGTTTTTAACAAGAAGTATTTTCATTCCCTTGTGTGGAAGTACGTGGTGGACAAAAACCACTCATTCTTGTCCATTGAATCTGGATGGCTGCGTTAGAGTTTTCTGCACTGTAACCCTCTTGCCAGTCTGCCAGGCCGCACAACTTTGGCGCGTTTGATCAGGCTTGGGGCCGCGGCTTTCAGGAAGAAGCTACAGAAAATTCTGGCTGAAGTGGAGTCTGGTGTCTCTTTCACAACAGACGGATGGCAGAGTGATGCCAACGTGAAATATCTTGGCAACACTGCACACTGGATTTTTGACTGGGAGATGCAGAGCATTGCAATTGCATTCCCATCTGTGTCGGGCTCTGCCACTGCTGAGAATGTTTACGGACTCTTCTCAGCAGCCCTGAAGGATTGGGGACTGTGGGACAAGATTTTCTGTCTCACAGTCGACAATGACAGTGTCAATGACACCATGGTCGATTCCTTTCTCACTGTGCACAACGACAAGTTCAAGAAGGAGGGCCATATCCGGTGCATGGGCCACTCCATGAACCTGGCCGTCAACGACCTCATTGGGCAGGAGGTTGTCAAGGAACACCTCCCCACTGCACGTGACATTGTGACGTTTGTGACACGTAGTGCAAAGAGGGAAGAGTCATTTGAGGCTGCTGCTGCTTCTGCAGGTGTGCAGTACCTGCACCTTCACCAGGACACTCCGACCAGGTGGAACTCCACATTGGACATGTGCACCAGAGTGGTGCACTTGAAGGATGTGCTTGATCAGTGGCTGACGCGGAAGGCACCAGAGTTCAAACCGAGCGGCAACGGGTGGGAGCTCCTGGCTCTCGTCACTGCCATCTTGAAGCCCTTTAAGGGTTTCACAGATGACATCAGTGGCCAGAACTATCCGACCCTCTCCCTGGTCATTCCCTTCTTTAGTGTGATCATTGCAAAGGTGCACCAGTGGCAGGTGAAGGCTGCACCCGCAGAGAAGAAGAGCAGGAAGCGTTCGGATGTTAACCCAGCTGACAGGCTCCTGCTTGAGTTGAAGCCTGGACTTGGAGCAGTCCAGGAGAAGGTGAGATTGATGTGCAATGTGCAATGTGCAATGTGAAGTCTGCAATGTGAGACGGATGTGCAATGTGCAATGTGCAGTCTGCAATGTGCAACTTGAAATCGATCTGCAATATGCAACTGCAAATGAATGTTCAATGTAAAATGTGCAATGTGCAATTGATGGTGTGGCTGTGTGCTTGAGTGCAATGTGCAGGTCGAGAAGTATGTGAAGAAGCTGACCGTCCGTCATGTCGTGGCAACAGCCATCGACCCTCGTTTCCGCTTTCGCTTCTTCGACCGCGTGCACAAGCTCCTCGGCATCATGAACCCAGTTGACCTGGAGCTGAAAGTTGTAGAGCAGATGCGGCCCTACCATGCTCGTGTGGTGAGGCGCCGGGAGGAAGCGGCAGCAGCAGCAGAGCGCGAAGCCGCAAGGCAAGCAGAGCAGGAAGCAGCTGCAGCAGCCTCCCTCGGCAATGCTTACCAGGCAGCAGATGGTGCCAATGTGGCGGCTGGCAGTGCACCTGTGGCAGGTGCCGGTGCGACTGTGGCGGCTGGCGGTGCTTCTGTGGCCGGTGGCAGTGCAGCTGTGGCGGGTGGCACTGCATCTGTGGCGGCTGGCAGTTCAGCTGTTGGTGCAACTGCAGCAAGTGGAGGAGGAAGGCGTGGACGACAGCAACCACAGCGTGCTGCAAAGAAGTCCATGGTGCAAGCCGCCTTGGCTGACACCATGGATGAACTGTTTGAAGAGCCTCCTGCTGAGCAGGAGGTGGTCGAGCCAGACTCGCTTGAGCAGGAAGTGGAAGAGTGGAAGAAGGAGGCTAGGGTTGGGCGTCGGACGATCGTACTCCACTACTTCCGGGACAATGTGGTGAAGTATCCCACGTTTGCTCTTGTGGTGCTCGCTGTCTTTGCTGTTCCTGCAACCAGTACCCCCTGTGAGAGAATGTTCAGCCTGGGGGGTCATGTGGTGACTGACTACAGGCACTCTCTGAGTGACATGACTGTCCAGGATGTCTTGATGCTGAAAACGTGGATTAATGACCCTCAACTGAGAGATTTTCCTGTTGCTCCGAATGGCAGTGTTGCTGTTGAATTACAGGAGGAGGAAGCGAAGGAGAAGGCGAGGCGCAGGGCATCGAGGCGCAGAGCTGAGAAGGCCGCAGCCGGTGTGCTGCCTGCTGGGGGATCCAGTGGAGGCAATGAGGGGAGCAGCAGTGACGAGGAGGGAGAGGATGACAGCAGCAGCTCGGAGGACGACCATGATGACGAAGACAGCGACGACAACCTCGACGAAGATGATGAAGCAGCAGGCCTGGAGAACATGGCCAATGGCCTATCTCTGGATGACGAAGACGTCGTCGAAATGCCATGATTAGTGTAGGCCGTGTGAAGGCAGACTGTAGGCCAGCCTCTTACAGGCTGATGGTTGACTCTTGATATGCTCACTTGAGCCCATGACAATGCCGCTTGCCATGTTGCAATCTGTCGTGAACAGCAGCAGGACATGTGGGGTAGGGGGGGGGGGTAACTGACCCTCCCCATGAGAGGGTCAATCTGACCCTTCTCAGCACAAAGATGAAATGGTCCATTCCTTGTTTTGCTGCTGTCTAGTGCCAAATTTGTATTACATTGCAACCTTTGTGAAATGTGACTGGCCACTCCATTTTGCAGTTGCTCTGTGTCATGACATGAAAAAGTTTTGGGCACCCAGGTATGTCACATACAAATGTAACAGTCAACGAACAATGTAAAAAATGAATGTCTAGAACTGACATGGTGAAAGTAGTGGAATCGTGAATCTTCAATCGAAGATTCGTGAATCTTAATGATATAGACTCAAGAATCTCAGATTCGAGATTCTTTGCAAAAGATTCGCGAATCCGAATCTGACACATGGATTTGATTCGAGATTCCGAGTCTTCTAAAAGACTCGCGAATCTGGCATTGCATGCACCCTTACACTCAATTATCTTCAGTGGCTAATCTCTAGTGGTTGATCTTCAGTGGCTACACCATATCTCAAGTCCACGTGCAAGGCTCCACCCCTTAGCACAGGGGCACCTTTGACCAAGACGCTGCTGGAGATCCCTCCAAGACCCCTTTAAGCCCGGCTGTGCCTACCAGCCTGAGTGGAGGTCACTGCTCGAGATCCCCCCAAGATCCCTGTAAGCCTGGCTCTACCTGCAAGCTTGGGTGGAGGACAGTAATGGAAATCCCTCCAAGGCTCTTGTAAGCTTGGCTCTGCTTGCCAGCCTGGGAGGAGGAAGACAACTTTGTTGGTGGCCAGTCTACCACAGCTTGGTGGCTCTGCCAAGACCAACGACAACCTAAAAGAGTTTCCTCTGACAAACCTGTAAGCCTGGCACTAGCTGCCAGGCTTGCGAGGAGGTAGCACTGACGTCATGAAGAACTTCAATCACTAGAGATGATGGCTGCGCCGAGACCCTTGCATGGACGGCCTTGACGGCCTAGCAAGGTGTTGCACCCTAGTTTGGGGCCAGGAGATATGTTAGAGCATGGAGCTAAGCTTTGTTTAGTTGCTCTTCTTTGGATAGATCTTGTACTTGTACTTTGTACTTTTAACAAGATTCTATTCCACATTTTTACTTCCGCTATGTTTGTTAGACACAAAAAAAGTCCTGGGACAGCAAGGACCTCCTTGCTGTTGTGAAGGCTCCAGGGTGAGGTACTGGCCATTCCTACGTGTGCCCCCTCTCAAAAACCGAACATGGTATCAGAGTAGTAGGCTGTATGTCCAGCCACTACAGCAACAACAACAGGAGGAGTGCGGATTGGTGAAGCCACCCTTCACCATCTTTGTACAAGCTTGAGGAGGAGAACTTGGCCATCTTCTCTCAAGGGTGAAGCGCAATCTCTCTCCGTGACATTCGGCGTGCACATGACAAGCACATCTAGACACCATGTCCATGATGGTATCCAAACAACAGGATTATGGCACTAACAAGAGCAGTAGCAACAGTAGCTCAAGTATGGAAGGAAGACGACGTTCATCCTCCCTCATGAGGTGTAGTGGAGGCGTTCGATGTGGCGCTCCACCTGCACTAGTCAAACGTTAAAAGAGCACGACGGAGAAAGAGAACAAAAATACAGACTGCACGACCTCGTCATCCATCCGTGCATTCAGATCTGCCCATGAGCTTGAGAGACAGCTTCCATGTGGCAGAGCGAGCGCAAGGAGATGAAGACCCAAGGAGCTTGACTGAAGAAGCGTTACACACGCTTCTATTGAAAAGAGCACGTCAAGCAATAGAGCGTACAGTAGAAGGCATGCAATAAGAGCAAAACACAACCACACGCAAAGCAACAGACTGCAGCTCAAGACAACAAGCAACATGGTGGCAAAAGCAAGTCAGCTTACCACCATTGGAAGCGCAGTCCAAATGACCGCAACAAGGCTAAGTGCTTCATCAATTACTCAGCTTCAGCCTTTGGCATCTGCATTGCCCTTTGTCTGCTGTGCACAAGGCAGCAGAGGAAGCGGCAGAAGAGGAGGAAGAAAAATGAGGGAAGCGTCTGGTGTCGAGACGGGAGAAAAGCTCCCATGGCAGCAGAAATTCCCATCACGCAACGATAAAAGCAGCACTTGCAGCTGCTAACACCAAGAACGTTGTCTGCAGCAGCTGATAAACCTCACGGCTATGGGATTACTCAGGGCGGGCGTTCTCAGCCTCATTTCCACCGAGAAAGTGCAATCGTTCACGCGTTCGTTCACTTGTCTGCCACCAGCACCATGCAAGCACTTGACAACACATTACTAGCACAAATCATTCCCCATGAAGGGAAAACACCATGTTCGCCGGTCCATCCCCGCGGCCCATGCCGCTGCTCGCGGCTGAGGACACAGACATGTGGGGAATGCGCTCACTAGGAGGGGGATTGCGCGTGGTATCCCACCTCCAATGGGATCAACGAACATGGCCACGGGAACCTCACCTGCGGATATCTCTACACCACACCGTCCAAATACGCGCTCCGTGGGACCAGCAGAGGTTGCTGGCCTTTCCAGCCCATCCTCCCTCCGCGCACGAATGGCCGCAGGAGCACACCCTTCACGCAACAGCCCGGCACAATGAGGTACACAACAATTGGAAACAAAAGGCGTGAGCTCCATGAATCTCCTGCAAGACTTGGAGTAGGGGGGTCAAAGCTCTGGAGAAAGTGTAGGCATCGGCAAAGAGGGAGAAGAGCAGCAGCAATGGATGGCCCGTGCCATCTTGCTCGTCCATGTGGAGCTGCGCATATAGCCGCTAATCCAGTTTAACCTCCTGACCGACGACTAGCCTCAATTCATCCTCCACATGGCGACGGAGATTCAGACATTTTCCACGAAGGCAAGGCGCTTGGAGATGCTTGGGTTTGCGGGAGTCTTGTTGCTGACAAGTGAGATGAAAGATATGGCGTACAACTTGGAAGGGAAACCGTTACGTGAAGTATGCAGCAGTGTCATTCGTGTACTTGATGAACCCGCAGATACGCCGAACCTGGAAGCTGCGCGGCTATGGTGGAAAGAAGTGCGCGGAGATTCCAAGGAGCGCCCACTTATGCGCTATCGTCACCTTCTCGTGGACTTGACCCGGGCCCACCTCTTGCACCTACACACCCACTACAGCAAAAGCAGTGCTTCACCCTCTACACGGCGCAACGACTTGCTACAGTGGCGATGGAGTTACCACCTGCGTGCAATCATGGAGAAATGGAGCTGAAAGGATTTGCAACAGAAGGAGAGAGTAGCTGCATACGTCGCGAAAGGCTATCGAGAGCCCTGGAGGGAGATGGCCGCTACCTGCTTCACCAGATATGCTAACAAAGCCCCCTTGGAGGAATAACGGGAAAGCATGGTAGAAGGACTGCGGGATGATCTGGGGAGGAGTCCACGGAGGTAAAGGAGTGGGTTAGTCTACTCCTCCAGCATGTCGCGAAGGAGAGCAGGTGCCTACGGACGGCAGAGAGGAACAAAAGAGCACGTGAAGAAGCGCCTACATGATGCTACACCTGCCGCGACAGTAGAGAAGGCAACGCGGACGGAGATGCACGATGTGGTGTTTTCCAGATCCGCCTTGGCTACTAGGGAGTCATCACCACGGCAGGAATCCCTCGCGGGGACAGCCGTGGGGGGCATGGAACATCGAAGTGATAATTGAGGTACAGTAGAAACTGCAAGCAAAGATGGAAGGAGGGGCAAAGGCTCGGGAGGGGGGTCATTGCCACCGTGGAGGTGGAACTGCCCCTGCAAAATACCCTGCAACAGGCCCCCACTCACGCCCTGGGGACGGACATAGCAGCACCGGCAAGAACCTCTGCAGAGGCCCCTGCAACAAAGGTGGCCACGCTCGATGACAGGAATCCTGTGATAGAAAGGAGGCGGCATGAAGAATCACGGATTGCGGTAGCAGAGGCGGAGGCGTGCAGGCTGCTGAGGGAAGAGATGTAGAAGATGAGGGAAGCAGAGGAAGGTACAACACATGCGGCGATGGGTGTTGGGGCAGGGCAAGAGACTCAGCCTGTTACTACAACCGTGCCACGAAAACAGACGGGAGAAAAAGCTCAAGGGGAAAAGCAGCCACAGAAGAAACAGCAGAAGGTTAGAGGGGAACCCGAGGGGTCATCGGCCTGCACATCGCAAGGGCTGAGCATTGAGCAAGTGGCACAAATGGTGGATAGCTGGCTGTAGGTGACGATGAGGCAGATAGAGGCAAGCATGAGGGGACCCACCATACCTCAGAAATCGCATCCGGAGTACCTCCGCGGGCAGAAATGAAGTCAGCCCCGATGCGACCCCCGCCATGAGGGGTCTTGGCCATCACCAAGGAGGAGACTGAGGTACCCGCAGTGAAGAGGCAGAAGGCAAAAGGCAACTGCAGAAAGCCGAATGAGTCAGAAACCTCGTCTTATGAGTCATGAATGTTGACCACACATAGTGAGTTTCTTTGGTCATGGTCAGTGACATATGCATACTTTGGCTGGTCATAGTGCATGGTAGCAACACTGTACCAATAATTATTGAAGCTCTTTGTACTTGCTATTCGATAACTAGTATTTCCAAACCATTGTTCCCCTCTTTGGTCATTTGTGACTCGTGTTATGAGTTTTCAATGTTGACCACACCTAGTGAAATTCTTTGGTCATGGCTAGTGACATATGCCTACTTTGGGTGGTCATTGTGCATGGTAGCCACACTGTGCCACTACTTATTGAAGGTCTTTGTACTTGCTAGGTAAAAATATTTTTTACAGCCCATTATTTCCCCCTCTGACCATTTCTGACTCGTATTATGAGTTGTCAACGTTGTCCACACATAGTGATTTTATTTGGTCATGGTCACTGACATATGCCTTCTTTGGTTGGTCATTGTGCATGGTAACCACACCGTGCCACTTCTAATTGAAATGCATTGTACTTGCTAGTTAACAACTGGTATTTCCAAACCATTGTTTCCCCTTCTGACCATTTGTGACTTGTATTATGAGTTGTCAACGTTGACATCATAAAGTTAAGTTATATGGTTATGGCCAGTAAGGGTGCACACCAAATGATGGGAACCGCAAGTCAGAGTCACGGTTCCAGTTCCGGTTTGTGAACCGCGGTTCCATTTGGGGACTGATGAACCGAGCCAGAACCGCGGCTCTGAACAAAGGCCAAGTGGTGAAAATGCACTGGAGATCCAGATCAAAACACCGCACGACCGACAATAAGACAACCTCGGAGAACCCCCCTTTGATCCCTCGATAGGCCTTCCACCTGCCCAGGATGCCACGGCGGATGGCTCGTTTGTGGGCAGATTTGCCCGCACACGAGTTGGCCGATCTGCCAGCGGCCAACTTGTGTATCGCACAGGGTCCAACACTGCACTCTCTAGTGTCAAGCCCTCGCTTGACAGTCCACTCAAGGGACTCGAGCGGAGGCACTCGAGTGTCTCGGCTGTCACTTAGCACCATCGCCAGCAAGCAGCAACCAAGTGCTGCCGGGTCCTCCCAGCGCACGCCCCTATCTCCCACCCATGCTACTGCCGAGCCCTCCCAATGCACGCCCCTGTCTCCTAGCAGGCCAGACGCACTCACACCGGTGGACAAGGATCCCACCACACCTGCTACCAAACCGGAGGATGCACGAAAAAAACTGCCAAGCGTCGTTTGGTAAGTTTTTTAGTACGTCATCATCAATGGAGAGCCACGCGCGGCATGCACCTTGTGCCCACGGAAAAAGAACAGCTTGAAGGGGACGTACGCCATGAACCAGAGCGCGAGTGGGACGTGGAAGAATTTGACGGGCTCCCACCAAACCAAGTGGAAGGACTTGAAGATGCTTGAGGCTGCCTCGAAGCTGACGTCAGCCACCACCGCTGCCATGAACACCGCGAGCATCGTCGATGGCTCCAACAGCGTCCTCGCCAGGTCATGTACCGGTGTTGGAATCGTGTTCAGCCGCAAGTGCTTTCTATGCTTGCTGTGAAATCATGTTGTGGATAAGAACATGAGTTTTCTCTCCATGGAGTCTATGTGGCTGAAGTGTGCCTTCTTGCACTGCAACCCTCTTGCAATTCTGCCAGGCCGCATGATCATTGCACGCCTCATCCGCCTTGGTGTTGCTGCATACCGCAAATGCTTGGGCACTATGCTGGCGGATGTGAAGAGTGGGGTGTCCTTCACCACTGATGGGTGGTAATCAGATGCTAACGTGAAGGTTTTGGGAATCACCGCCCACTGGATCGTAGACTGGGAGATGCAGAGCATTGCTATCACCTTTCCATCCATCAGTGAGACCGCAAATGCTGAGAATGTGTTCAGGCTGGTTTCCGAGGCAATGAAAGAGTGGGGACTATGGGACAAGCTGTTTTGCCTCACTGTTGACAACGAATCGGTGAATGACTCCATGGTTGACAACTTCCTCGTTTTACAAAATGACAGTTTTGAGAAGCTCGGGCACATCCGGTGCATGGGGCATTCCATGAACCTGGCTGCGCAAGACCTCCTTGACAAGAGCTCCCTCCAGGAGTACTTGCGGACTGCGCATGACATCTGCTCATTTGTGAACCGCAGTGCCAAGCGTGAGGCTTTGCTGGATGCCGAGTGTTCAGCCGCTGGTGTGCAGTACCTGCAGTTGCACGTGGACACACCCACGAGGTGGAACAGCACACTGGATATGTGCACAAGGGTTGTGCACAACAAGAACGTGCTGGAGACATGGTTCACAGCCAAGGCCCCGCAGCTCAAGCCGAGCGGCAATGGGTGGGAGCTGCTGGCGCTCATGACCGCCATGCTGAAGCCCTTCAAGGGCTTCACGAAGGACATAAGCGGCCAGCAATATCCGACCTTGTCCCTGGTCATCCCGTTCTTCACGATGATCATGGGTAAGATGCATCACTGGCAGGTGAAGGTTGGCGTTGCCGAGAAGAAGCTGCAGTTGAAGAAGGAGGTGGACGTGACAGAGCGTCTCCTTATGGAGCTGAAACCCAGCTTCAAGGCCGTGGTTGAGAAGGCATTGTCATGCTTTGGTTATGCAGTTTTATCTTTGTTGCATGTATCTACTTTGCACAGCACTAACTCCGGGTTTGTTGCTGATGTGTCTGTTTGTAGGTGGAGAAGTACGTGAAGAAGCTAACTGTGCACCATGTGGTCGCCACAGCAGTGGATCCACGCTTTCGGTTCCGCTTCTTTGAGCGGGTCCACAAGCTGATGGGCATACGATCCGCACTGGAGCTGGAAGTGAAGGTGGCTGATGAGCTGAAGCCCTGCTACAACCGTGTGCTTGAGCACTGTCAAGCAGAAGCGGCTGCAGAAGGAGCAGCAGAGGCTGCACTTGTGGCTGCCGCAACAGCTGCTTCAAACATGGAGGAGGAGCTTGGAGAGGCTGCTGTTGGAGAGACTGCTGCAAACCCGTCATGTTCTGTTCTAGAGAGTGCTGTCAGTGGTGCAGGTGCTATCGGTGGTGCAGGTGCTGTCAATAGTGCAGGTGCTGTCAGTGGTGCAGGTTCTGCTGCTATCAAATCACAGCAGTCCGGACCTGCCGCAGCAGCAAAGAAGGGCCGGCAGACGCGCGCCCGGAACTCCATGGAGGAGGCAGCCCTTGAGGATGCCATGGAGGAGCTGTTTGAGGAGCCAGACCCCACTCCTGTTCAGCGGGAGCCTGACTCACTGGAGCTCGAGGTGGAGGATTGGAAGAAGGAGCCACGGCTTGGCCGCAGGCAGAACATTCTCCATTACTTCCGTGACTCGCTTGTCAAGTTCCCCACTTTGCACTTGTTGCTACTGACTTGCTTGCAGTGCTAGCCACCAGCACTCATAGCGAGTGCATGTTCAGTCTTGGGGGCCGCGTGGTCACTGATATTCGTCATTCCCTCAGTGACGTGACGGTGCAGGACGTTCTAACTCTGAAAGCATGGATCAATGATCCTCTCTTGATTGACTTTCTTGTTGCCCCTGATGGTACAGTTTCACTTGAACTGCAGGAGGTTGAGAATGCAGACAAGGCAAAGCGTCGTGCAACATGCTGCGGTGCCATGCGCAACATGACAACGCCGGCTTTGGCAGCTGCAGAGGGTAGAAGTAGTGATGAGGAGGAGGGTGCTGGGGGGGGGGGGTGGAGCCGAGGAGGACAAAGAGGAAGATGACGATGACGACGACGACGTTGAAGACGATGGAGACAGAGATGAAGACGCCGATGCCTTGTACTAGTTAAGCCTTGGAGATGACGACGACGTCGTAGAGATGACTTAGACCAGAAACCTCCTAGCTCACTTCAGGCAACTTTGTGTCACTGACGTTTCATCCTAGTCTTCTGTCAGGTTGAGGTAGTTAAGCAGTGGGGTAGGGGGGGGGGGAGGGGCGGGGTCACCATGGCCCTGCCCCTATGAACACTTTGAATTGCCATGGTCCATTCTCTGTCCACTGCCTAGTCAATGTAAATGTCCAAGTTCAATTTCTACAATTCCATTGCCCCATTTGTCTTTCCAATCTCTCCTCATTTCAGTTTCTGTTTCCAGAGTACTGGCTGTTCATTGATAAGGTTAAGCAAACAGAGTTGTGACATGCCTATGGGAAACGTTGAGAGAAAAACCTATTTGTGACTAGTACACTAGTGCAAGTGCAAATGATCTGAGTTCATACAAGTGTTAAGTGAACGTACTTAACAACTAGATGACTGAAATGTCCACATACATGATAAGTAACCTGCCTTACCACACACATAATGTGGGGTCTGGACATGGTACAATTTCCAGAAATTTTCTGGCAGACAACATGATGAGAATCATGTCCACAATTATGATGAGTAACCTGCCACAACACACACAGAGAATTGTCATGTCACAAGTTGTTGATAACATGCCTGTGTACAAATGTACACCCATAAAACCGCAAATCACCAACTCTGTGACTTCTGGAGCTGAGAACCGCGAGTCCAGAGAACCGCGGTTCCCGTCTGGGAACCGCGGTCCCAGTTCTGACCTATGGCTTGGCTCATGAATCCGGTTCCCTCTCCAGAACTGCGATTCTGGCATGGTGTGCACCCATAATGGTCAGTGCCATATGCCTACTGTGGTTAGTCATTGTTCATGGTAGCCACACCGTGCTACTTCTTATTGAAGGTCCTTGTACTTGCTAGTTGATACCCAGTATTCCCAACCCAGCGTTTCCCCATCGGACCATGTGTGTCTCGTATTATAAGTCGTCAAAGTTGACCACACATAGTGAAACTCTTTGGTTATGGCCAGTGACATATGCCAACTTTGGTTGGTCATTGTGCATGGTTTCCACACTGTGCTACTAATTATTGAAGGTCTTTGTACTGGCTAGTTCATAACCAGTTTTTTCCAACCATTCTGTGTCCCTCTGCCTATTTGTGACTCGTATTATGATTTGGCAATGTTGACCACACATAGTGAAAATTCTTTGGTTATGGTCAGTGACATATGCCTTCTTTGGTTGGTCATTGTGCAGGGTAGCCACACCGTGCAACAAATTATTGAAGTTCTTTGTACTGGCTAGTTGATGACTTGTATTCCAAAACCATTGTTTCCCCCTCTGACCATTTGTGACTCGTATCATGAGTTGTTAACGTTGACCACACACTGTGAAATTATTTGGTCATGGTCAGTGCCACATGCCTACATCGGTTGGTCACTATGCATGGTAGCCACACAGTGCCACAATTTATTGAACGTCTTTGTACTGGCTCATCGATGACTTGTATTCAGAAACCATTATTTCCCCCTTCTAACCGATTGTGATACGTATTGTGGTTTGTCAACGTTGACCACACATAGTGAAGTTCTTTGGTCATGATCAGTGACATATGCCTGCTTTGGTTGGTCATTGTGCATGGAAGCAACACTTTTCCACTACTCTTTGAAGGTTTTTGTACTTGCTAGTTGACAACTAGTATTCCCAAACCATTGTTTCCCCCTCTGACAATTTGTGACTCGTATTATGAGTTGGCAACGTTGACGACACATCGTGAATTGGTCATGGTCATTGACATATGCCTACTTTGGGTGGTCATTGTGCATGGTAGTCACACCGTGCCACTACGTATTCAGGGTCTTTCTGCTTGCTAGTCAATAACTAGTATTTGCAAACCATTGTTTCCCCCTCTGACAATTTGTGACTTGTACTATAAGTTGTCAACGTTGAGCACACATAGTGAAGTTATCTGGTCATGGTCAGTGAAATATGTCTACTTTGGTTGGTCATTGTGCATAATAGCCACACCGTGCCACTACGTATTGTAGGTCTTAGTACTTTCTAGTCATAAACTAGTGTTTCTAAACCATTGTTCCACCCTCTTACCAGTTGTGAATCATCTGATGAGTTCTCAACGTTGACCACACATAGTGAGTTTCTGTGGTCATTGTCAATGACATATGCCTACTTTGGTTGGTCATAGTGCATGGTAGCCACACCGTGCCACTAATTTTTAAAGCTCTTTGTACTTGCTAGTCGATAACTAGTATTTCCAAACCATTGTTTCCCCCTTTGATCATTTGTGACTCGTATTATGAGTTGTCAACGTCGACCACACATAGTGAAACTCTTTGTTATGGTCAGTGACATATGCCTTCTTTGGCTGGTCATTGTGCATGGTAGCCACACTCTGCCACTGCTTACTGAAGATCTTTGTACTGGCTAGTCGATAACTTGTATTCCAAAACCATTGTTTCCCCATCTGACCATTTGTGACTCATATTATGAGTTGTTAACGTTGACCACACTTTGTGAAGTTATTTGGTCATGGTCAGTGACATATGCCTACATTGGTTGGTCACTGTGCGTGGTAGCCACACAGTGCCACTACTTATTGAATACCTTCATACTGGCTAGTCGATGACTTATATTCGAAAACCATTATTTCCCCCTTCTAACCATTCATGACATGTATTATGATTTGTCAATGTAGACCACACATAGTGAAATTCTTTGGTCATGATTAGTGACATATGCCTACTTTGGTTGGTCATTGTGCATGGAAGCCACATTGTGCCACTAGTCACTGAAGGTCTTTGTACTTGCTAGTTGATAACTAGTATTCCCAAACCATTGTTTCTGCCTATGACCATTTGTGACTCGTGCTATGAGACGGCAACGTTGACGACACATCGTGAATTGGTCATGGTCATTGACATATGCTTACTTTGGGTGGTCATTGTGCATTGTAGTGACATTGTGCCACTACGTATTCAGCATCTTTCTACTTGCTAGTCAATAACTAGTATTTCCAAACCATTGTTTCCCCCTCAGACCATTTGTGACTTGTACTGTAAATTGTCAACACTGACCACACATAGTGAAATTATCTGGTCATGGTCAGTGACATATGCCTACTTTGGTTGGTCATTGTGCATGATAGCCACTCCGTGCCACTACTTATTGTGGGTCTTAGTACTTGCTAGTCAGAAACTAGTGTTCCTAAACCATTGTTCCACCCTCAGAATGTTTTTGACTAGTATTATGAGTTATCAACGTTGACCACACATAGTAAGTTGCTTTGGTCATGGTCAGTGACATATGCCTACTGTGGTTTGTCGTAGTGCATGGTAGCAACACCGTGCCACTACTCATTAAAGCTCTTTGTACCCTTTGCCTTGTGCCTTTTGCCTTTTGCCTTTTGCCTTTTGCTTTTTTCCTTTTACCTTTTGCCTTTTGCCTTTCGCCTTTTACCTTTTATCTTTTCCCTTTTGCATTTTGCCTTTTGCCTTTTAACGTTTGCCTTTTACCTTTTGCTTTTTGCATTTTTCCCTTTGCCTTTGGCCTTTTGTCTTTTGCCTTTCGCCCTTTTCCTTTTGCCTTTTGCCTTTTGCCTTTTTGCGTTTGCCTTTTTCCTTTTTCCTTTTGCCATTTGCCCTTTTCCTTTTGCCTTTTGCCTCTTGCCTTTTACCTTTTACCTCTTCCCTTTTGCCTTTTGCCTTCTGCCTTTTGCCTTTTGCCTTTTGCCTTTTGCCTTTTTCCTTTTGTCTTTTGCCCATTGCCTTTTGCCTCTTTCCTTTTGCATTTTGCCTAATAACATTTGCCTTTTGCCTTTTGCCTTTTGCCTTCTGCCTTTTTCCTTTTGCCTTTTGCCTTTTATCTTTTACCTTCTCCTTTTTTCCATTTGCGTTTTGCCTTTTATCTTTTTACCTTTGCCTTTTGCCTTTTTCTTTTTGACTTTTGCCTTTTACATTTTCTCTTTTGCCTTTTGCCTTATTCCTTTTGCCTTTTGACTATTGCCTTTTGCCTTTTGCCCTTTGCCTTTTGCCATTTGCCTCTTGCCTTTTGCCTTTTTCCATTTGCCTTTTGCTACTTGCCTTTTTCCTTTAGCCCTTCTCCTGTCGCCTTTTGGCTTGTGCCTTTTGCCTTTTGCCTTTTGCCTTTTGTATTTTTCCTTTGCCTTTTACCTTTTGCCTTTTGCCTTTTGCCTTTTGCCTTTTTCCTTTTACTTTTTACCTTTTGCCTTTCATATATGCCCAATGGTAGCTAAATCACACACTGGTGTTTTAGTGCATTGTACTGGTGTGCTTGCATTATGAGAGCACACTAAGATGTGAGTGTGCTTGCATATTGCACTCCAACAAACCCGTTTCCCTTCCCTCTCTATATGCTGCTATATACCTTTCCATGGATCTCCTTCTATCTCCTTTTCTCTCTTTCTCATTGTTTCTCTCTCACTCTCCCTCTCTCCGTCACAATCTCTCTCCCCCCTCTCCCCCCCTCTCTCTCTCACATTCTCTCCCGCTTTCCCTCTCTACAGATATAGATTTACCTCACTATCTATCTATCTATCTGTATCTCTCTATATATATCTCTTTGAATCTCTCACTCTCTCTATCTCTCTCTCTCTCTCTCTCTCTCTCTCTCTCTCTCTCTCTCTCTCTCTCTCTCCCTCTCTCTCTCTCTCTCTCTCTCTCTCTCTCTCT
>SZWC01000005.1:1054673-1104980 GCA_023375785.1 Penium margaritaceum | reverse complement strand
CCCCCCCCCCCCCCCCCCCCCCCCCCCTAGGTTGCGAGCCGATTCTATATTGCGCGTACGAGGATTTAATCTCAGGACCTATCGTTCCAGAATCTAACTCTATAAGCAGTAAGCAAACTCACATGGTGTTCATGTGATGTCCAAATGACCTTATAAGGGTTCCTATGGGTAAAGGGCATAAAACAAGGGGGTGTAAGATTCTAGGGTAGTTTTCAAAAGTGTAAATGATAAAAAAGTTAGTTTAATCATAAAAATTTGACGCAGACGGAGTTTCAAATTTTGCAACTTCAAGCTTGAATAACCTGTCAACCATTGCTCCGATTGACCAGCCGTAAGAAGGAAAGCTGACTACACACAGTGAAACCCTTTTTATGATATTCAGTGACACAGGCATACTTTGGTTGGTCATTGTGCATGGTAGCCACACCGTGCCACCACTTATCAAAGGTCTTTGTACTTGCTAGTCGATAGCGAGTATTCCCAAATCATTGTTTCTTCCTCTGCCCATTTTTGACTTGCATTATGAGTTGTGAACGTTGACCACACACACATAACTTCGTTGGTCATGAGCAGTGATGTATGCCTACTTGGATATGTCATTGTGCACGGTAGCCACACCGTGCCAATGCATACGGAAGATCTTTGTACTTGCTACAAGATACATAGTGTTTTGAAACCATTTTCCCCCTTTTGACCATTTGTGACTCATGTTATGTGTTGTGAACGTTGACCACCCATATTGAAATTATTTGGTCATGGTTAGTGACATATGCCTAGTTTGGTTTGTCACTGCACGTGGTTATCACTCCGTATCACTACATATTGAAGATCTTTGTGCTTCCTAGTTGATAGCTAGTGTTCCCAAACCATTGTTACCCCCCTCTGACTATCAGTGACTCGTTTTGTCAGCTGTCAACGTTGACCACATGAAGTGAAATTTGTTGGTCATGGTCAGTGACATATGCATACCGTGGTTGGTCACTGTGCATTGTAGCCACACTGTGCCACTACATATTGAAGGTATTTGTACTTGCTAGTCAATAACTAGTATTCACAAACCATTATCTTCCACCCTGACAATCTGTGACTTGTGTTATGAGTTGTCAAAGTTTACCACACTTAGTGACATTATATGGTCATGATCAGTGACATATGCCTACTTTGGTTGGTCATCGTGCATGGTATCCACACCGTGTCACAACGTATTGAAGGTCCTTGTGCTTGCTAGTTGATGCCTGGTGTTCCCAAACCACTGTCTTACCTCTGACCATTTGTGACTCCTATTATATGTTGTCAACGTTGACCATGCACAGCGGATTTCTGTGGTCAAATGCAGTACACATGCTTATTTTGGTCGGTCATTGTGCATGGAAGCCACACCGTGCTTATAGTGATTGAAGGTCGCTCTACTTGCTAGTTGAGAACTGATATTCCCAGACCATTGTTTCCCCCCCCCCCCTAACCGTTTGTGACTCGTGTTATGGTTGGTGAATGTTGACCACCCATATTGAAATTCTCTGGTCATGGTCAGTGACATATGCCTAGTTTGGTTGTTTGGTGTGCATAGTAGCCACAACGTGCCACTACCTATTGAAGTTTTTTGTCCTCTCTAGTCAATACATTAAGTTCCCAAACCATTGTCTCTCCCTCTGACCATATGTGACTCGTGTTATGAGTTGTGAATTTTGACCATACATAGTGGACTTCTTCAGTCATAGTCAGGGACATATTCATCCCTTGGTTGGTCACTGTGCATGCTAGCCACACCGTGCCACTACGTTTTGGCAATATTTCTACTTGCTAGTTCATAACTCGTGTTCCCAACCCATGGTTTCCCCCACTCACCATTTGTGACTCGTGTTATGAGTTTTCAACGTTGACCACACACTGTCAAATCCGTTTGGTCATGGTTAGTGACATATGCCTTCTTTGGTTTGTCACTGTACATGGTTACCACGCCGCATTACTATGTATCGAAGGTCTTTGTGCTTTCTAGTTGATAGCTAGTGTTCCCAACCCATTGTTACCCCTCTGAATATCTGTGACTCGTGGTTTCAGTTGTCAACATTGACCACATGAAGTGAAATTCTCTCGTCATGGTCAGTGACATATGCATACTTTGGTTGGTCACTGTGCATTATAGCCACACTGTGCCACTACATATTGAAGGTATTTGTACTTTCTAGTCGATAAATATTATTCACAAACCATTATTTTCCACCCTGACCATTTGTGACTCGTGTCATGAGTTGTCAAAGTTGACCACACTTAGTGACATTATTTGGTCATGGTCAGTGGCATATGCCTAATTTGGTTGGTCATCGTGCATGGTATCCACACCGTGCCACAACGTATTGAAGCCCCTTGTGCTTGCTATTTGATACTTGGTGTTACCAAACCATTGTTTGCCTCTCTGACCACTTGTGACTCGTATTATGAGTTGTCAACGTTGACCACACACAGCAGATTTCTTTGGTCAAAGGCAGTACATATGCCTACTTTGGTCGGTCATTGTGCATGGTAGCCACACTGTGCTACTACTGACTGAAGGTCGTTGTACTTGCTAGTTGAGAACTGATATTCCCATAGCATTGTTTCCTCTCCTCATCGTTTGTGACTCGTGTTATGGCTGGTCAACGTTGGCCACCCATATTGAAATTCTCTGGTAATGATCAGTTACATATGCCTAGTTTGGTTGTTTGGTGTGCATATTAGCCACACCGTGCCACTACGTATTGTAGTTATTTTTCCTTCCTAGTCGATACATAGGGTTCCAAAACCATTGTCTCTCCCTCTAACCATTTGTGACTCATGGTATGAGTTGTCAATGTTGACCACACATAGTGGACTTCTTCATTCATAGTCAGTGACGTATGCATCCTTTGGTTGGTCACTGTGCATGCTAGCCATACCATGCCACTTCTTGTTGAAGGTCTTTGTACCTGCTAGTTGAGAACTAGTGTTCCCAACCCATTCTTGCCCCCCCTCTGACCATTTCTGACTCGTGTTATGCGTTTTCAACGTTGACCACACACTGTGAAATTCGTTTGGTCATGGTTAGTGACATATGCCTACTTTGGTTTGTCACTGTACATGGTTACCAGGCCATGTCACTACGTATTGAAGGTGTCCGTGCTTTCTAGTTGATAGCTAGTGTTCCCAAACCATTGTTACCCCCTCTGAATATCTGTGACTTGTGTTGTGAGTTGTCAACATTGACTACATGAAGTGAAATTATTTGTTCATGGTCTGTAACATATGCATACTTTGGTTGGTCACTGTGCATTGTAGCCACACTGTGCCACTACATTTTGAAGGTATTTGTACTTGCTAGTCGATAACTAGTATTCAAAAATCACTATCTTCCACTATGACCATTTGTGACTCATGTTTTGAGTTGTCAAAGTTTACCACACATATTGACATTATTTGGTCATGGTCAGTGACATATGCCTACTTTGGATGGTCATCGTGCATGGTATCGACACGGTGCCACAATGTATTGAAGTCCCTTGTGCTTGCTATTCGATACTTGGTATTCCCAAACCATTGTTTGCCCCTCTGACCATTTGTGACTCCTATTATGAGTTGTCAACGTTGACCACACACAGCAGATTTCTTTGCTCAAAATGCAGTACATATGCCTGCTTTGATTGGACATTGTGCATGGTAGCCACACCGTTCTACTACTGACTGAAGGTCGTTGTAGTTGCTAGTTGAGAGCTGATATTCCCATAGCATTGTTTCCTCTCCTGACGGTTTGTGACTCGTGTTATGGTTAGTCAACGTTGGCCACCCTTATTGAGCTTCTCTGGTCATGATCAGTGACATATGCCTACTTTGGTTGTTTAATGTGCATATTAGCCACACCGTGCCACTACGTATTGAAGTTCCTTGTCCTTTCTAGTTGATACATTGGGTTCACAAACCATTGTCTCTCCCTCTGACCATTTGCGACTTGTGGCATGAGTTGTCAACGTTGACCACACATAGTGGACTTCTTCGGTCATAGTCAGTGACGTATGCATCCGTTGGTTGGTCACTGTGCACGCTAGCGACACCGTGCCACTACGTGTTGAAAAGCTTTCTACTTGCTAGTTGATAACTAGTATTTTCAACCCATGGTTTCCCCCTTTGACCATTTTTGACTCGTGTTATGCGTTTTCAACGTTGACCACACACTGTGAAATCCGTTTGGTCATGGTTAGTGACACATGCCTACTTTGGTTTGTCACTGTACATTGTTACCACACAGTGTCACTACGTATTGAAGGTCTTTCAGCTTTCAAATTGTCAGCTAGTGTTCCTAAACCGTTGTTAGCCCCCTCTGACTATCTGTGACTCGTATTGTGAGTTGTTAATGTTGACCACATGAAGTGAACTTCTTTGTTCATGGTCAGTGACATATGCATACTTTGGTTGGTCACTGTGCATGGTAGCCACGCTGTGCAACTACATATTGAAGGTATTTGTACTTGCTACTTGATAACTAGTATTCACAAACCATTATCTTCTACTCTGACCATTTGTGACTCGTGTTATGAGTTGTGAAAGTTTACCACACTTAGTGACATTATTTGGTCATGGTCAGTGACATATGCCTGCTTTGGTTGGTCTACGTGCATGGTATCCACACCGTGCCGCAACTTATTGAAAGTCCTTGTGCTTGCTAGTTGATACCCGGTGTTCCCAAACCATTGTCTCCTCATCTGACCATTTGTGACTCCGATTATGAGTTGCCAACACAGCGGATTTCTTTGGTCAAAGGCAGTACATATGCCTACTTTGGTTGGTCATTGTGCATGGTAGCCACACCGTGCTTTTCCTGACTGAAGGTCACTGTACGTGCTAGTTGACAACTGATATTCACAAGCCATTGTTCCCCCCTCTGACCGTTTGTGACTAGTGTCATGGTTGGTGTATGTTGACCACCCATATTGAAGTGATTTGGTCATGGTCAGTGACATATGCCTAGTTTGGTTGTTTGGTGTGCATAGTAGCCACTCTGTGCCACTACGTATTGAATTTCTTTGTCCTTTCTAGTCGATACATAGTGTTTCCAAACCATTGTCTCTTTCTCTGACCATCTGTAACTCGTGTTATGAGTTGTCAATGTTGACTATACATAGTATACTTCTTCGGTCATAGTCAGTGACATATGCATCCTTTGGCTGGTCACTGTGCACGCTAGCCAAACCGTGCCACTACTTGTTGAAAATCTTTCTACATGCTAGTTCATAACTAGTGTTCCCAACCCATTGTTTCCCCCACTGACCATTTGTGACTCGTGTTATGAGTTTCCAACGTTGAGCACACACTGTCAAATCCGTTTGGTCATGGTTAGTGACATATGCCTACATTGGTTTGTCATTGTACATGGTCACCACGCTGTGTCACTACATATTGGAGGTCTCTGTGCTTTCTAGTTGATAGCTAGTGTTCCCAAACCATTCTTACCCCTCTGAATATCTGTGACTCGTGTTGGGAGTTGTCAACTTTGACCACATGAAGTGAAATTCTTTCATCATGGTCAGTGACATATGCATACTTTGGTTGGTCACTGTGCATTGTAGCCACACTGTACTACTACACATTGAAGGTATTTGTACTTTCTAGTCCATAACATTTATTCACAAATCATTAACTTCCACCCTGACCATTTGTGACTCGTGTTATGAGTTGTCAAAGTTTACCACAGTTAGTGACATTATTTGGTCATGGTCAGTGACATATGCCTACTTTGGTTGGTCATCGTGCATGGTATGCACATTGTGCCACAACGTATTGAAGCCATGTGTGCTTGCTCTTTGATACTTGGTGTTCCCAACCCATTGTTTCCCTTTGTGACCATTTGTGACTCCTATTATGAGTTGTCAATGTTGACCACACATAGCGGATTTCTTTGGTCAAAGGCAGTATATATGTCTACTTTGGTCGGTCATTGTGCATGGTAGCCACACCGTGCTACTACTGACTGAAGGCTATTGTGCTTGCTATTTGAGAACTGATATTCCCATAGCATTGTTTCCTCTCCTGACCGTTTGTGACTCGTGTTATGGTTGGTCAACGTTGGCCACCCATATTGAAATTCTCTGGTCATGATCAGTGACATATGCCTAGTTTGGTTGTTTGGTGTGCATATTAGCCACACCGTGCCACTACGTATTGAAGTTCTTTGTCCTTTCCAGTCGATACATAGGGTTTTTAAACCATTGTCTTTCCCTCTGACCATCCGTGACTCATGGTATGAGTGGTCAATGTTGACCACACATAGTGGAATTCTTCGGTCAGAGTCAGTGACGTATGCATCCTTTGGTTGGTCACTGTGCACGCTAGCCATTTAGTGCAACTGCTTGTTAAAAATCTCTCTACTTGCTAGTTGATAACTAGTGTTCCCAACCCATTGTTTCCCCCTCTGACCATTTGTGACTCGTGTTATGCATTTTCAAGGTTGACCACAGACTCTGAAATTCTTCTGGTCATGGTTAGTGACATATGCCTACTTTGGTTTGTCACTGTACATCGTTACCATGCTGTGTCACTATGTATTGAAGGTCTCTCTGCTTTCTAGTTGACAGTTAGTGTTCCCAAACCATTGTTACCCCCTCTGAATATCTGTGACTTGTGTTGTGAGTTGTCAACATTGACCACATGAAGTGAAATAATTTGTTCATGGTCTGTGACATATGCATACTTTGGTTGGTCACTGTGCATTGTAGCCACAATGTGCCACTACATATTGAAGGTATTTGTACTTGCTAGTTGATAACTAGTATTCATAAACCATTATCTTCCACTCTGACCATTTGTGACTCGTGTTATGAGTTGTCAAAGTTTACCACACTTAGTGACATTATTTGGTCATGGTCAGTGACTTATGCCTACTTTGGTTGGTCATCGCGCATGGTATCCACGCCGTGCCACAGCGTATTGAAGCTCCTTGTGCTTGCTATTTGATACTTGGTGTTCCAAAACCATTGTTTCCCTCTCTGACCATTAGTGACTCGTATGATGAGTTGTCAACGTTGACCAGACACAGCGGATTTCTTTGGTCAAAGGCAGTACATATGCCTGCTTTGGTCGATCATTGTGCATGGTAGCCACACTGTGCTACTACTGACTGAAGGTCGTTGTACTTGCTAGTTGAGAACTGATATTCCCATAGCATTTTTTCCTCCCCTGACTGTTTGTGACTCGTGTTATGGTTGGTTAACGTTGGCCACCCATATTGAAATTTTATGGTCATGGGCAGTGACATATGCCTAGTTTGGTTGTTCGGTGTGCATATAAGCTACACCGTGCCACTACATATTGAAGTTCTTTGTCCGTTCTTGTCGATACATAGGGTTTCCAAACTATTGTCTCTCCCTCTGACCATTTGTGACTCGTGTTATGAGTTGTCAGTGTTGACCACATAAAGTGGTCTTCTTCGGTCATAGTCAGTGACGTATGCATCCTTTGGTTGGTCACTGTGCACGCTAGCCACACCGTGCCACTACTTGTTGAAAATATTTCTACTTGCTAGTTGATAACTAGTGTTCCCAACCCATGGTTTCCCCCACTGACCATTTGTGACTCGTGTTATGCGTTTTCAACGTTGACCACACACTGTGAAATCCGTTCGGTCATGGTAAGTGGCACATGCCTACTTTGGTTTGTCACTGTACATGGTTACCACGTTGTGTCACTATGTATTGAAGGTCTTTGTGCGTTCTAGTTGTCAGCTAGTGTTCCCCAACCATTGTTAGCCCCCTCTGTGAGTTGTGACTATATGTGACTCGTATTGTGAGTTGTAAATGTTGACCACATGAAGTGAATTTCTTTGTTCATGGTCAGTGACATATGCATACTTTGGTTGGTCACTGTGCATTGTAGCCACACTGTGTCTCTACATATTGACGGTATTTGTACTTTCTAGTCGAGAACTAATATTCATAAACCATTAACTTCCACCCTGATCATTTGTGACTCGTGTTATGAGCTGTCAAAGCTTACCACACATAGTGACATTATTTGGTCATGGTCACTGACATATACCTACTCTGGTTGGTCATCATGCACGGTATCCACACCGTGCCACAACCTATTGAAGCTCCTTGTGCTAACTATTTGATACTTGGTGTACCCGAACCATTTATTCCGTATGTGACCATTTGTGACTCGTATTATGAGTTGTCAAAGTTTACCACAAACTGCGGATTTCTTTGGTCAAAGGCAGTACATATGCCTACTTTGGTCGGTCATTGTGCATGGTAACCACACCGTGCTACTACTGACTGAAGGTCGTCGTACTTGCTATTTGAGAACTGATATTCCCGTAGCATTGTTTCCTCCCCTGACCGTTTGTGACTCGTGTTATGGTTGGTCAACGTTGACCACCCATATTGAAATTCTCTGGTCATGGTCAGTGACATATGCCTAGTTTGGTTGTTTGGTGTGCATATTAGCCACACTGTGCCACTACGTATTGAAGTTCTTTGTCCTTTCTAGTCAATGCATAGGGTTCCTAAACCATTGACTCTCCTGCTAACCATTTGTGACTCGTGTTATGGATTGTCAATGTTGACCACACAAAGTGGACTTCTTCGGTCATAGTCAGTGACGTGTGCATCCTTTGGTTGGTCACTGTGCATGCTAGCCATACTGTGCCACTGCTTGTTGAAGGTCTTTGTACTTGCTAGTTGATAACTAGTGTCCCCAATCCATTGTTTCCCCCTCTGACCATTTGTGACTCGTGTTATGCGTTTTCAAGGTTGACCACACGCTGTGAAACTCTTTTGGTCATGGTTAGTGACATATGTCACCTTGGTTTGTCACTGTACATGGTTACCATGCCTTGTTACTACGTATTGAAGGTCTTTGTGCTTTCTAGTTGATAGCTAGTATTTCCAGACCATTTTTACCCCCTGCGAATATCTGTGACTCGTGTTGTGAGTTGTGAACATCGACCACATGAAGTGAAATTCTTTGGTCATGGTCTGTGACATATGCATACTTTGGTTGGTCACTATGCATTGTAGCCACACTGTGCCACTGCATATTGAAGGTATTTGTACTTGCCAGTCCATAACTAGTATTTAGAAACCATTATCTTCCACTCTGACCATTTGTGACTCGGGTTATGAGTTGTCAAAGTTTACCACAAATGGTGACATTCTTTGGTCATGGTCAGTGACATATGCATACCTTGGTTGGTCATCGTGCATGGTATCCACACCGTGCCACAACATATTGAAGGTGATTGTGCTTGCTAGTTGATACCTGATGTTCCCAAACAATGTTTCCCCCCTCAGACTATTTGTGGTTTGTATGATGAGTTGTCAACGTTGACCACACACAGCGGATTTCTTTGGTCAAAGGCAGTGCATATGCCTACTTTTGTCAGTCATTGTGCATGGTAGCCACACCCTGTACTACTGATTGAAGGTCGTTGTACTTGCTAGTTGAGAACTGATATTCCCGGACCATTGTTACCCCCTCTGACCGTTTGTGACTCGTGTTATGGTTGGTGAACGTTGACCACCCACATTGAAATTCTTTGGTCATGGTCAATGACATATGCCTAGTTTGGTTGTTTGGTGTGCATAGTAGCCACACCGTGCCACTACATATTGAAGTTATTTGGTCTTTCTAGTCCATGCATATGGTTTCCAAACCATTGTCTCTCCCTCTGACCATTTGTGACTCGTGTCATGAGTTGTCAACGTTGACCACGCATACTGGACTTCTTCGGTCATAGTCAGTGACGTATTCATCCTTTGGTTGGTCAATGTGCACGCTAGCCACAACGTGCCACTACTTGTTGAATTACTTTGTACTTGCTAGTCGATAACTAGTGTTCCCAACCCATTGTTTCCCCCTCTGACCATTTCTGACTCGTGTTATGAGTTTTCAACATTGACCACACACAATGAAATTTGTTTGGTCATGGTTAGTGACATATCCCTACTTTGGTTTGTCACTGTACATGGTTACTACGCCGTGTCACTACATATTGAAGGTATTTGTACTTGCTACTCAATAACTAGTATTCACAAACCATTGTCTTCCACTCTGACCATTTGTGACTCGTGTTATGAGTTGTCAAAGTTTACCACACTTATTGACATTATTTGGTCATGGTCAGTGACATATGCCTACTTTGGTTGGTCATCGTGCATGGTGTTAACATAGTGTGCCCCTTGCCATGAGTGCCATTGAGTGTACTTCCTGGTTCGACCACTGAGGAGTAATGGAACACGTGATCTCACTTTATATTTGGATTCCTTGGATTTCCATGCAGGATCGAGCTTTGAATCACTCGATTGGAGTGAGTATTCAGAAAGTTAGCCTAGCCCGGAAATCGGGTGTTTGGGGGGTGGAATCTGGTACCCGCCATGGGTGGCGGGATAATCCACCGCCAGTGATCCGAGTTCGTCCCCAACGACCTCCAAATGCACCAGGACCATAAAGGAAGTAACCAAAGAGTTCTCCTTGACCAGGGTGAAGTTCTCCTTGACTTCTGGGCGAGGAAAGGCGCTTCGACGGGTCATCATGGAAGCATCTCCCGTTGCTTAGCGTGTAGGGCAAGGTGGACGGATCCACCAAGGGTTACTTGGATGGCTATAGCAGGGGCTCTACTGTACCATTTTGAGCGTGCTTAGATGCGTTGGAAAGCTTAGATCACAGGGTATAAGGATCTGATGTATTCGCACTATGCTAAGGAACACAATTGTGTTTCAATTCAGTTATACTGAATGCGACGTTTTCTGCCCACTCACATCCGTAATCCTTGTACTCCACATTCTTCACCATTGGTATCCCTTGGCTGCCCCAAACCTTGGTAGCGTGCATCAACAAGAGCTAGGCATCCTTGAGGGTGCCTCCAAACCCACCAGAGCCAGAAAAGGATTATGGGCCCACGTGCCTAGAAGGACCCTAGCTCTACAACGTTCACGCTACCACCGTGCGCCATGGCACCGACCGAGCAAGAGAGCATCGGCGTCTCCAAGTTTGACAGGCTTGGCTTCCACCTTTGGAGGTCGGAGTTTGACAATGACAAGGGCCTGCTTGAGCTGGTCAAGGGTGAAGAAACTGCCCCTCTGGATACCGTGACGCCGGAGGAAGTGGAAGCGTACAAGAAGCACAACAAGAAGGCGCTTGCTTTGTTGGTGTATGCGCTAGCTCCGACGCAGCGCTCCCTCATTCTAGGGTGCACGGAGGCCACGGAGGCCTGGAAGAAACTCTGCACCATCTACCAGTCCACCAACCTTGCTAACCACCTCTTCGTCTTGAAAAGGCTCGTCACCCTTCGAGCCAATGAAGGCGACGACATCATGGAGATCCTGCGGCACATTGAGTCCCTCACTGTCGAGTGCGTAGCCACCGGATGGAAGGTCGACCCTCAGTTGCAAGCCATGATCCTCCTCCTGGCCTTGCCGGACAGTTGGAGTTCCATGATCACCGTCGTAGGCGGCTGGTCCGCCGATGAGCTGAAGTACCCTAAGGTGGCTGAGTACGTCCGTAACAAATGGATGCGGCGTGGTGGGAGAGAGAGTGGGGTGACATCAATTTCCGCCTATGCCGTCCGCCCTCAAGGTGGAGGGGGAGGCAAGAAGGGGAGGGTGCCAACCAGGGCACCACGAGAGGTGACAACAAGGGGGAGTGCTACAATTGTGGCAAACAGGGCCACTACGCATGTGATTGCCCCAACAAGAAGTCGGACCAGCCTAGGAAGGGCGGGAAGAAGGATATCCAAGCCATGATGGCCAGGGACTCTACCGATTTGACAGGTCCAGAAGTCACAGTGATCGACTCCGGATCAAGCCGCCACACACAATGCAACCGTGCGGCATTTGTCACCTACGGCGCCACCGAGCGGCGCATAACAGTGGCCAACGGTAAAACAGAATTGGCCGCGGGCGAAGGCAATGTTCGCATCGAGTCGGTGGTGAACGGGATAGTCATTCAGTGCACCATCTACGATGTAGTCCACATGCCCAACTTTGGGACAAACCTGCCGTTAGTGAGCCGCCTTACCGACAAGGGGCTCGAGGTGCTCTTCAACAAGAAGGAGGCCATCATCTGGAAGGAGGGGGACGGCGAGGCAATTGCATGTGGCAAGAGGGAGGAGGACTTGAACCTTCTCCGTACCAAGGTTCTTGCCGATGCGGTGAGGACCGATGCCGCCAACCTCGCAACGAAGGATGAAGGGGACCTGGACCTGTGGCATCGCCGGTTGTGCCACATCGCTCCCTCAACGGTGAGGGACATGGCAAAGAAGGAAGTGGTGCGGGGTCTTGAGATCAAAAGCCTCAAAGCAGCCAAGGATGCCGTGTGCGAGCCGTGCGTGGTCGGCAAGGCGACACAGCAGCCGTTGAATGGCAAAGGGACGCGAGCGTCGGCAAAGTTGGAGGTGGTCCACACTGACGTGTGTGGACNGACGGCGAGGTAATTGCACGTGGCAAGAGGGAGGAGGACTTGTACCTTCTCCGTACCAAGGTTCTTGCCGATGCGGTGAGGACCGATGCCGCCAACCTCGCAACGAAGGATGAAGGGGACCTGGACCTGTGGCATCGCCGGTTGTGCCACATCGCTCCCTCAACGGTGAGGGACATGGCAAAGAAGGAAGTGGTGCGGGGTCTTGAGATCAAAAGCCTCAAAGCAGCCAAGGATGCCGTGTGCGAGCCGTGCGTGGTCGGCAAGGCGACATGGCAGCCATTGAATGGCAAAGGGACACGAGCGTCGGCAAAGTTGGAGGTGGTCCACACTGACGTGTGTGGACCATTCGAGAGCTCCATCGGGGGCACTCGCTACTTTGTCACCTTCATCGACGATCACAGCCGCAAGCTCTACCTCTACATCATCAAGAGGAAGGGAGATGTCTTGTCGTGCATGCAGGAGTTTGCGGCGGCTGTGGAGTGCCAAACGGAGTTGAAGGTGAAGGCGTTCCGGAGCAAGAACGGCGGCGAGTACGAGGGCTGCTCGGCATGGATGAAGAGCAAGGGGATCGCATGGCAGAAAACTACGCCACACTCTCCGCAGGAGAATGGCGTCATCGAGAGGGCAAACCACACCATCCTCAACATGGTCCGGTCCATGTTGAGTGATGCCGGCCTCGCGCAGCGGTTCTCGGGCGAGGCCGCACGGACAGCGGCGTACATCATGAACCTGATGCCGACGAAGCCGTTAAAAGACGCGGAGTCCAAGGTGTGGAAGACACCACAAGAAGTGTGGAGTGGGAGGAAGCCAACTGTGGCACACCTTCACACGTTTGGTTGTGTTGCACATGCTGCTGTGCAGGCACGGGAGGGGCGGGGCAAGCTGGACCCGTGGACTCACCGGTGCATCTTCGTCCGGTACGAGAGCGGGAGCAAGGCGTACCGGCTCTTCGACCCGCAGAGGCAGCAGATCGTGAAGAGTCACGATGTCACGTTCGACGAGGCCAGCCGTTGGACGGATAAGGACGCGGGTCTCTCCAAGCGTGGGGAGTGGCTGCCACTCCTTGAGGGGGAGATGCCGGAGGACGCAAAAGAGGGTGACATCCCATCGGCTCCAGCTGGCGACAACCATCCGGGTGATGTGGGAGCGGCTGATTTGCATTCAGCCGAGTCGGACAATGAGTCCAAAGCGCCGGCAGCAGTGGAGCTGAACAAAGAGGTGAGGAGTGAGCCCGCATCTCCACGGTCCCTGAGAGAGGGGGAGCAGGCCAGCGGTGCAAGTGGCACCACGAGGGGGCAGCAGCAGCAGCAGCAGCAGCCTCAACAGCAGCAGCCTTGGAGAAGCGGACGCGCAAGGAGGACGGCAAAGAGGTACGATGCCCCAGAGGGCATCTGGACTGGGCTCGCTCGAGCGTTCTTTGTGCAAGAGGAGCCCGAGACCGTCAAGGAGGCATTGTAGCGGAAGGATGGGACTGAGTGGGAGGGAGCTATACAGTCTGAGCTTGCCGCCCATGAAGAGGATGGCACTTGGCAGCTGATTGACAGGCCGGCGGGCGCGAAAATCATCGGCTCCAAGTGGATCTTCAAGAAGAAGCTCACCAAGGAGGGGAAGGTGGAGCGGTACAAGGCTTGGCTGGTCGTGAAGGGGTACACCCAGCGAAAGGGTGAACACTACCATGAAACCTTCGTGCCGGCGGCAAAGTTTGCCTCCATTCGCTCCATCCTCTCGGTGGCGGCGGTGCGCGATTATGAAGTCCACCAAATGGACGTGAAAACTGTGTTCCTCAACGGCAATCTAGACAAGGAGGTCTACATGGAGGTGCCGGAGGGGGTGGACGCGCCACCGGGAAAGGTGTGTTGGCTTTGCAAGGCGCTCTGCAGGCTGAAGCAAGCGCCAGTCATGTGGTACCTGAAAATAGACGGCTTCATGGCCGCGCTCGGCTTCAAGCGCTGCGAGGCTGATCATAGCGTGTACGTGCGGAAGCAGCCGTGGTTGCACCAGATTGTGGCACTCTACGTGGATGATCTCATCCTCGTGTCGTCAGACATGGAGGAGTTGGTGAACCTGAAGCGGCAGCTAGGCGGTCGGTTCAAAACGACCGACATGGGCGAGCTCGAGTACTACCTCGGCGTCACCATCAAGAGGGACCGCAAGGCACACACGCTCGAGATGGGGCAGGCAAAGTACATGCAAGAGGTGCTCCGCTGCTACAACATGCAGGATTGCAACCCCATCGGCACACCCATGACCACCACGTGTGAGCTCAGCTTGAGCATGGACCCGAGTACGGACAAGGAGAAGGAGGAGATGGCAGGTGTGCCATACCAGTCCGCAGTGGGGAGCATCATGTACGCCACGGTGGCGCTGCGGCCCGACCTGGCCTTCGCGGAGGGCCAAGTGAGCCGCTACGTTGTTGACACCGGGCTGTTGCATTGGCAAGCGGTGAAGCGGATCCTCTGCTATCTCAAGGTGACAAAACTGTTTAGCTCGTGTTCGGAGGGGGAGCACGTGACGACTCCCTTGAGTTGGTCGGCTACTCCGATGCCGACTGGACTGGTGATGTGGATGACAGAAATTCAATGTTGGGGTACATGTTTGTACTTGGTGGTGCAACAATTTCATGGGCAAGCAGTAAGCAGGACTGCGTGGCGCTATCCAACACCGAAGCGGAGTCCATTGCACTCGCGGAAACCGCAAAGGCGGAGGTGTGGCTGAGACGACTGCTAAAGGAGATTGGCATACCGCAAAGGAAACCGAAGGTAATCAATGTGGACAACATGAGTGCCATCAGTCTGAAATTTGTCGGTCATGGTCAGTGACATATGCATACTTTGGTTGGTCACTGTGTATTGTAGCCACACTGTGCCACTACATAATGAAGGTATTTGTACTTGCTAGGCAATAACCAGTATTCACAAACCATTATCTTCCACCCTGACCATTTGTGACTCGTGTGTTGAGCTGTCAAAGTTTACCACACTTAGTGACATTATTTGGTCATGGTCAGTGACATATGCCTACTTTGGTTGGTCATCGTGCATGGTATCCACACCGTGCCACAACTTATTGAAGGTCCTTGTGCTTGCTAGTTGAAACATGGTGTTCCCAAGCCATTGTATCCCCCTCTGACCATTTGTGACTCGTGTGTTGAGCTGTCAAAGTTTACCACACTTAGTGACATTATTTGGTCATGGTCAGTGACATATGCCTACTTTGGTTGGTCATCGTGCATGGTATCCACACCGTGCCACAACTTATTGAAGGTCCTTGTGCTTGCTAGTTGAAACATGGTGTTCCCAAGCCATTGTATCCCCCTCTGACCATTTGTGACTCCTATGATGAGTTGTCAACGTTGACCACACACTGCGGATTTCTTTGGTCAAAGGCAGTACATATACTTACTTTGGTCGGTCATTGTGCATGGTAGCCACACCGTGCTTAAACTGATTCAAGGTCGCTGTACTTGCTAGTTGAGAACTGATATTCCGAGACCATTGTTTCCCCCTCTGACATTTTGTGATTCGTGTTATGGTTGGTGAATGTTGGCCACCCATATTGAAATTCTCTGGTCATGGTCAGTGACATATGCCTAGTTTGGTTGTTTGGTGTGCATAGTAGCCACAACGTGCCACTACGTATTGAAGTTCTCTGTCCTTTCTAGTTGAAACATATGGTTCCCAAACCATTGTCTCTCCCTCTGACTTTTTGTGACTCGTGTTATGAGTCGTCAATGTTGACCATACATAGTGGACTTCTTCTGTCCTGGTCAGTGACATATGCATCATTTGGTTGGTCACTGTGCACGCTAGCCACACCGTGCCATTACTTGTTGAAAATCTTTCTACTTGCTAGTTCATAAATAGTGTTCCCAACCCATGGTTTCCCCCACTGACCATTTGTGACTTGTGTTATGAGTTTTCAACGTTGACCACACACTGTCAAATCCGTTTGGTCATGGTTAGTGACATATGCTTACTTTGGTTTGTCACTGTACATGGTTACCATGCCGTGTCACTACGCATCGACGGTCTTTGTACTTTCTAATTGATAGCTAGTGTTCCCAGCCCATTGTTAACCCCTCTGAATATCTGTGACTCGTGTTGTGAGTTGTCAACAATGACCACATGAAGTGAAATTCTTTTGTCATGGTCAGTGACATATGCATACTTTGGTTGGTGACTGTGCATTGTAGCCACACTGTGCCACTACATATTGAAGGTATTTGTACTTTCTAGTCGATAACTTTTATTCACAAACCATTATCTTCCACACAGACCATTTGTGACTCGTGTTAAGAGTTGTCAAAGTTTACCACAGTTAGTGACATTATTTGGCCATGGTCAGTGACATATGCCTAGTTTGGTTGGTCATCGTGCATGGTATCCACACCGTGCCACAACATATTGAAGCCCCTTGTGCTTGCTAGTTGATACTTGGTGTTCCCAAACCATTGTTTCCCCTTCTAACCATTTGTGACTCGTATTATGATTTGTCAACGTTGACCACACACAGCAGATTTCTTTGGTGAAAGGCAGTACATATGCCTACTTTGGTCGGTCATTGTGCATGGAAGCCACACCGTGCTACTACTGACTGAAGTTCGTTGTACTTGCAAGTTGAGAACTGATATTCCCATAGCATTTTTTCCTCTCCTCACCGTTTGTGACTCGTGTTATGGTTGGTCAACATTAGCCACCCATATTGAAATTAGCTGGTTATGATCAGTGACTTATGCATAGTTTGGTTGTTTGGTGTGCATATTAGCCACACCGTGCCACTACGTATTGAAGTACTTTGTCCTTTATAGTCGACACATAGGGTTCCCAAACCATTGTCTCTCCCTCTGACCATTTGTGACTCGTGGTATGAGTTGTCAATATTGACCACACATAGTGGACTTCTTCGGTCATAGTCAGTGACATATGCATCCTTTGGTTGGTCACTGAGAAAGCTAGCCATACCATCCAACTGCTTGTTGAAGGTCTTTGTACTTGCTACTTGATAACTAGTGTTCCCAATCCATTGTTTCCCCCACGGACTATTTGTGACTCGTGTTATGGATTTCAACGTTGACCACACACTGTGAAATTCGTTTGGTCATGGTTAGTGGCATATGCCTACTTTGTTTTGTCACTGCACATGGTTACCACGCCGTGTGACTACGTATTGAAGGTCTCCGTGCTTTCTAGTTGATAGCTAGTGTTCCCAAACCATTGTTACCCCCTCTGAATATCTGTGACTCGTGTTGTGAGTTGTCAACATTGACCACATTAAGTGAAATTCTTTGGTCATGGTCAGTGACATATGCATACTTTGGTTGGTCACCGTGCATTGTAGTTACACTGTGCCACTATATATTGAAGGTATTTGTACTTGCTAGCCGATAACTAGTATTTAGAAACCATTAGCTTCCACTCTGACCATTTGTGACTCGTGTTATGAGTTGTCAAAAGTTTACCACACATGGTGATATTCTTTGGTCATGGCCAGTGACATATGCATACTTAGGTTGGTCATAGTGCATGGTATCCACACCGTGCCACAACGTATTGAAGGTCATTGTGCTTGCTAGTTGATACCTGGTGTTCACAAACATTTGTTTCCCAGTCTCACCATTTGTGACTCGTATTATGAGTTGTCAACGTTGACCACACACAGCGGATTTCTTCGGTCAAATGCAGTACATATGCCTACTTTGGCCGGTCATTGTGCATGGTAGCCACACCGTGCTACTACTGACTGAAGGTCGTTGTACTTGCTAGTTGAGAACTGATATTCCCGGACCATCGTTTCCCCCTCTTACTGTTTGTGACTCGTGTTATGGTTGGTGTACGTTGACCGCCCATATTGAAATTCTTTGGTCATGGTCAGTGACATATGCCTAGTTTGGTTGTTTGGTGAGCATAGTAGCCATACCGTACCACTACGTATTGAAGTTATTTGTCCTTTCTAGTTCATGCATAGGGTTCCCAAACCATTGTCTCTCCCTCTGACCATTTGTGACTTGTTTTATCAGTTGTCAATGTTGACCACACATAGTGGACTTCTTTGGTCATAATCAGTGACGTATTCATCCGTTGGTTGGTCACTATGCACGAAAGCCACACCGTGCCACTACTTGTTGAAGTTCTTCGTACTTGCTAGTTGATAACTATTGTTCCCAACTCATTGTTTCCCCCTCTGACCATTTGTGACTCGTGTGATGAGTTTTCAACGTTGACCACACACTGTGAAATTGGGTTGGTCATGGTTAGTGACATATGCCTACTTCTATTTTTTCACTGTACATGGTTACCACACCGTGTCACTACGTATTGAAGGTATTTGTGATTTCTTGTTGATAGCTAGTGTTTCCAAACCATTGTTACCCCCCTTTGACTATCTGTGCCTCGTGTTGTGAGTTTTCAACCCTGACCACATGAAGTGAAATTGGTTGGTCATGGTCAGTGACATACACATACTTTGGTTGGTCACTGTTCATTGTAGCCACAGTATGCCACTGCATACTCAAGGTAGTTGGACCTGCTAATCGATAACTAGTATTCACAACCCATTATCTTCCACCCTGATGATTTGTGACTCGTGTTATAAGTTGACAAAGTTTACCACACGTAGTGACATTATTTGGTCATGGTCAGTGACATTTGCGCTCTTTGGTTGGTCATCGTGCATGGTATCCACATCGTGCCACAACATATTGAAGGTCCTTGTGTTTGCTAGTTGATACCTGGTGTTCCCAACCCATTGTCTCCCCCTCTGACCATTTGTGACTCCTATTATGAGTTGTCAACGTTGACCACACAGAGCGGATTTCTTTGCTCAAAGGCAGTACATATGCCTACTTTGGTCGGTCTTTGTGCATGGTAGCCACACCATGCTACTACTGACTGAAGGTCTTTGTACTTGCTAGTTGAGAAATGATATTCCCATAGCATTGTTTCCTCTCCTGACCGTTTGTGACTCGTGTTATGGTTGGTCAACGTTGGCCATCCATATTGACATTCTCTGGTCATGATCAGTGACATATGCCTAGTTTGGTTGTTTGGTGTGCATAAAAGCCACACCGTGGCACTACGTATTGAAGTTCTTTGTCCTTTCTAGTTGATAAATAAGGTTCCCAAACCATTGTCTTTCCCTCTGACCATTTGTGACTCGTGTTATGAGTTGTCAATGTTGACCATACATAGTGGACTTCTTCGGTTATAGTCAGTGACATATGCATCCTTTGGTTGGTCAATGTAGGCGGTAGCCACACCGTGCCACTACTTGTTGAAAATGTGTCTACTTGATAGTTGATAACTAGTGTTCGCAACCCATGGTTTCCCCCGATGACCATTTGTGACTCGTGTTATGAGATTTCAACGTTGACCACACACTGTCAAATCCGTTTGGTCATGGTTAGTGACATATGCCTACTTTGGTTTGTCACTGTACATGGTTGATAAGCCGTGTCACTACGTATCGAAAGTCTTTGTGCTTTCTAGTTGATAGCTAGTGCTCGCAAACCATTGTGACCCCCTCTGAATATCTGTGACTCGTGTTGTGAGTTGTCAACATTGACCACACAAAGTGAAATTATTTGGCGATGGTCAGTGACATATGCATACTTTGGTTTATCACTGTGCATTGCAGACACAATGTGTCACTACATATTGAAGGTATTTGTAGTTGCTAGTCCAAACCTAGTATTTATAAACCATTGTCGTCCACTCTGACCATTTTTGACTCGTGTTATGAGTTGTCAAAGTTTACCACGCATGGTGATATTCTTTGGTCATGGCCAGTGACAAATGCATACCTTGGGTGGTCATTGTGCATGGTATCCACACCGTGCCACAACGTATTGAAGGTCATTGTGCTTGCTAGTTGATACCTGGTGTTCCCAAACAATTGTGTCCCCCTCTGACTATTTGTGACTCGTAATATGAGTTGTCAACGTTGACCACACACAGCGGACTTCTTTGGTCAAAGGCAGTACACATGCCTACTTTGGTCGGTCATTGTGCATGGTAGCCGCAACGTGGTACTACTGATTGAAGGTTGTTGTACTTGCTAGTTGAGAACTGATATTCCCGAACCGTTGTTTCCCCCTCTTACCATTTGTGACTCGTGTTATGGTTGGTGGACGTTGACCACCCATATTGAAATTCTTTGGTCATGGTCAGTGACATATGCCTAGTTTGGTTGTTTGGTGTGCATAGTAACCACACCGTGCCACAACGTATTGAAGTTATTTGTCCTTTCTAATCCATGCATAGGGTTTCCAACCCATTGTCTCTCCCTTTGACCATTTGTGACTCGTGTTATGAGTTGTCAATGTTGACCACACATAGTGGACTTCTTTGGTCATAATTAGTGACGTATTCATCCGTTGGTTGGTCACTGTGCACGCTAGCCACACTGTGCCACTACTTGTTGAAGTTCTTCGTACTTTCTAGTTGATAAGTAGTGTACCCAACCCATTGTTTCCCCCTCTGACCACTTGTGACTCGTGTGCTGAGTTTTCAACGTCGACCACACACTGTGAAATTTGTTTGGTCATGGTTAGTGACATATGCTTACTTTGGTTTGTCGCTTTACATGGTTCCCACACTGTGTCACTGCGTATTGAAGGTATTTGTTCCTTCTAGATAAAAGCTAGTGTTCCCAAACCATTGTTACCCCCCTTTGACTATCTGTGACTCGTGTTATGAGTTTACAACCCTGACCACATGAAGTGAAATTCGTTGGTCATTGTCAGTGACATATGCATACTTTGGTTGGTCACTGTGCATTGTAGCCACACTGTGCCACTACATATTGAAGGTATTTGTACCTGCTAGTCGAAAAATAGTATTCACAAGCCATTATCTTCCACCCTGACCATTTGTGACTCGTGTTATGAGTTGTCAAAGTTTACCACATGTAGTGACATTTTTCGGTCATGGTTGTGACATATGCCTACTTTGGTTGGTCATCCTGCATGGTATCCACACCGTGCCACAACTCATTGAAGGTCCTTGTGCTTGCTAAATGATACCTGATGTTCCCAAACAATTTTTTCCCCCTCTACCTATTTGTGACTCGTATTATGAGTTGTCAATGTTGACCACACACAGCGGATTTATTTGGTCAATGGCAGCACATATGCCTACTTTAGTCGGTCATTGTGCATGGTAGCGACACCATGCTACTACTTATTGAAGGTCATTGCACTTGCTAGTTCAGACGTGATATTCCTGGACCATTGTTCCCCCCTCTTACTGTTTGTGACTCGTGTTATGGTTGGTGAACGTTGACCACCCATATTGAAATTCTTTGGTCATGCTCAGTGACATATGCCTAGTTTGGTTGTTTGGTGTGCATAGTAGCCACACTGTGCCACTACATATTCAAGTTATCTGTCCTTTCTAGTCCATGCATAGGGTTCCCAAACCATTGTATCTGCCTCTAACCATTTGTGCCTTGTGTTATGAGTTGTCAATGTTGACCAAACATAGTGGACTTCTTTGGTCATAATCAGTGACGTATTCATCCGTTGGTTGGTCACTGTGCACGCTAGCCACACGGTGCCACTACTTGTTGAAGTGCTTCGTACTTGCTAGTTCATAACTAGTGTACCCAACCGATTCTTTCCCCTTCTGACCATTTGGGACTCGTGTTATGAGTTTTCAACGTTGACCACACGCTGTGAAATTCGTTTGGTCATGGTTAGTGACATATGCCTCCTTTGGTTGGCCGCTGTACATGGTTCCCACACAGTGTTACTACGTATTGAAGGTTTTCGTGCTTTTTAGTTAATAGCTAGTGTTCCAAAACCATTGTTACCGCCCTTTGACTATCTGTGACTCGTGTTGTGAGTTTTCAACGCTGACCACATGAAGTGAAATTCGTTGGTCATAGTCAGTGACATATCCATACTTTGGTTGGTCACTGTGCATGGTAGCCACGCTGTGCCACTACATATTGAAGGTATTTGTACTTGCTACTCGATAACTAGTATTCACAAACCACTGTCTTCCACTCTAATCATTTGTGACTCGTGTTATGAGTTGTCAAAGTTTACCACACGTAGTGACATTATTGCCTGCTTTGGTTGGTCATCGTGCGTGGCATCCACACCGTGCCGCAACTTATTGAACGTCCTTGTACTTGCTAGTTGATACCTGGTGTTCCCAAACCATTGTCTCCTCCTCTGACCATTTGTGACTCCTATCATGAGATGTCAACGTTGACCACACACAGCGGATTTCTTTGGTCAAACGCAGTACATATGCCTACTTTTGTTGGTCATTGTTTCCCCCTCTCACCGTTTGTGAATCGTGTTATGGTTGGTCAATGTTGACCACCCATATTGAAATTCGTTGGTCATGGTCAGTGACATATGCCTAGTTTGGTTGTTTGGTGTGCATAGTAGCAACACTTTGCCAATACGTATTGAAGTTCTTTGTCCCTTCTAGTCGATACATAGGGTTCCCAAACCATTGTCTCTCCCTCTCACCATTTGTGACTCGTGTTATGAATTGTCAATGTTGACCATACATAGTGGACTTCTTCGGTCATAGTCAGTGACGTATGCATCCTTTGGTTGGTTACTGTGCACGCTAGCCACAACGTGCCACTTCTTGTTCAAAATCTTTCTACTTGCTAGTTGACAAATAGTGTTCCCAACCCATGGTTTCCCCCACTGACCATTTCTGACTCGTGTTATGTGTTTTCAACGTTGACTACACACTGTGAAATCCGTTTGGTCATGGTCAGTGACACATGCCTAATTTTGTTTGTCACTGTACATGGTTACCACGCCGTGTCACTATGTATTGAAGGTCTTTGTGCTCTCTAATTGTCAGCTAGTGTTCCTTAACCATTGTTAGCCCCCTCTGACTATCTGTGACTCATGTTGTGAGTTGTAAATGCTGACCACATGAAGTGAATTTCTTTGTTCATGGTCAGTGACATATGCATACTTTGGTTGGTCAGTGTGCATTGTAGCCACACTGTGCCAAGGTATTTGTACTTTCTAGTCGATAACTAGTATTCACAAACCATTATCTACCACCTTGACAACTTGTGACTCGTATTATGAGTTGTCAAAGTTCACCACACTTAGTGACATTGTTTGGTCATGGTCAGTGACATATGCCTATTTTGGTTGATCATCGTGCATGGTATCCACACCGTGCCACAATGTATTGAAGCCCATTGTGCTTGCTATTTGATACTTGGTGTTTCCAAATCATTGTTTCTCCCTCTCAGCATTTGTGACTCGTATCATGAGTTGTCAACGTCAACCACACACGGGGGATTTCTTTGGTCAAAGGCAGTACATATGCCTACTTTGTTCGGTCTTTGTGCATGGTAGCCACACCATGCTACTACTGACTGAAGGTCGTTGTACTTGCTAGTTGAGAACTGATATTCCCATAGCATTATTTCCTCTCCTGACCGTTTGTGACTTGTGTTATGGTTGGTCAACGTTGGCCATCCATATTGAAATTCTCTGGTCATGATCAGTGACATATGCCTAGTTTGGTTGTTTGGTGTGCATAATAGCCACACCGTGGCACTACGTATTGAAGTCCTTTGTCCTTTCTAGTCAATACATAGGGTTCCCAAAACACTGTCTCTCCCTCTGACCATTTGTGACTCATAGTACGAGTTGTCAATGTTGACCACACATAGTTGACTTCTTCGGTCATAGTCAATGACATATGCATACTTTGGTTGGTCACTGTGCATGCTAGCCATACCATGCCACTGCTTGTTGAGGGTCTTTGTACTTGCTACTTGATAACTAGTGTTCCCAACCCATTGTTTCCCCCTCTCACCATTAGTGACTTGTGTTATGCGTTTTCAATGTTGACCACACACAGTGAAATTCTTTTGGTAATGGTTAGTGACATATGCCTATTTTGGTTTGTCACTGTACACTTTGAAGGTCTCCGTACTTTCTAGCTGATAGCTAGTGTTCCCAAACCATTGTTACCCCCTCTGAATATCCGTGACTCGTATTGTGAGTTGTCAACATTGACCACATGAAGTGAAATTCTTTGGTCATGGTCTGTGACATATGCATACTGTGGTTGGTCACTGTGCATTGTAGCCACACGGTGCCACTACATATTGAAGGTATTTGTACTTGCTAGTCGATAACTAGTATTTAGAAATCAGTATCTTCCACTCTGATCATTTGTGACTCGTGTTATGAGTTGTCAACGTTTACCACACATGGTGAGATTCTTTGGTCATGGCCAGTGACATATGCATACCTTGGTTGGTCATCGTGCATGTAATCCACACCGTTCCACAATGTATTGAAGGTCATTGTCCTTGCTAGTTGATACCTGGTGTTCCCAGACAGTTTTTTCCCCCTCCGAATATTTGGGACTTGTATTATGAGTTGTCAATGTTGACCACACACAGCGGATTTCTTTGTTCAAAGGCAGTACATATGCTTACTTTGTTCGGTCATTGTGTATGGTAGCCATACCGTGCTACTACTGATTGGAGGTCGTTGTACATGCTTGTTGAAAACTGATATTCCCGGACCATTGTTTCCCCCTCTTACCGTTTGTGACTCGTGTTTGTTGGAAATGAACAAAAAAGGGTATGCTCCAATGGGGCAAAACCCAGAGGGCCAGGGGAGAAGTGCTACCTCCTCCCCTGACCCTCTGCAGCCTACTCTACTCTACTCCTGCCCTGTTGGGACTGGAAGAAGTGAGTAATCCCATGCCTCCACCGGTCAACTCCATTGTAAGTGTTTGCGATAGCACAACCTTGAGAAACAGGCTATATCGTATGGATTCTTGCACAATGGAGCGAAGAGGTCTTGGGAAGTTCTGATGGAATTCTGTGGCTGACGTGGAGCATCGACAAGAACCACCGGAAGCAGATACGGAGTACCGGACCGAAGTGGCGGACAGGTTTCGATTATCGATGTCATGATCGATCATCGAACAGCACCGACGGTCTACGACTTCCAGATAAAAGACAAGCTACGGTCTACGGCCAATACATAAATATGTGAAGGACTCCAAGAAGAGGGGGGGGGGGATCCTGGATGATCGATCACAGGGGATGCAGATGGATCCTTACCTATGGGATGACTTTGGCACACTTAGCGGAGCAGTGCTCAAGGACTGTCGCTGTGCACGATGTGGCGAGCGAGGCGTGAACAGCGACAGGACTACATAGGCAATTTTTTTTGCTGGTTCTTTTTTCTACTAGTTGGATTCAGTAAGTAGCTACCCTTGTACCCAGGAATCGGAGTTCCTTGAATCAAGGATTCTGTGCTATCTCTCTCTCTTATCGCAGTGTGTATTGTGGATCTGGTTTGGACAAACCTGTGTTGATCCACATGAGTATGCGATTGGTTTGCGCTGTCTCGTAAGAGCTCTTGTGGCATTTAACGGTCCATATTTCCAACAAGTGGTATCAGAGCAGGTGTGTCACAAGTCTCTTGAAGACTGGTTGCGCTGTTCCTCTAACCTTGAAGACAAGAAACAACACCATGGCGGGCTTCAGTGGTGGCGGTCTGGGTGACTACTTCAAAGTACAACCTTTCGATGGAGCTGACTACAGTGAATTTGCATTCAACATGAATATGGTGCTCCTGGAAAAAGGCTTATGGGGTGTTGTCTCAGATCCCCCAGAGGAGACACTGGATTCAAATGCCACTGCGGAAGAAAAACAACTATGGAAGTGGCAAAGTGATCAAGCATTAGCCATCTTGGCAATACAGGTCTCAGAGAGACTGAAATTCTTGACCAGAGACAACAATGCATCACTTGATCCAAGAACTGCATGGGTCGCACGTCGTCAACGGTATGAAAAAGTCAGTGATTCTGAATTTCACAACCTGTTTATTCGGTTTTGTGAACTCAAGATGAGAGAAGCTACCAGATTGGAAGACCACGTGGCCCAACTGAAGAAACTGGTTGAGCGCATTATTGCCATGGGTCAGGCGCTTTCTGAGAAGGTTGTGGTACTGCGGTGTTTTGCCAACTTACCCTCCAGGTTCAACACCACCATTGAGCAGCTGCTTGCATTTCAAGTACAAGGGGCAACGTTTGACAGCAGGCTCCAAACCCTTGAAGCTGCCAGACTACTACCAGCAGCAGCACCAGCTCAAGGTGTACAAGGAGCACCTGCAGGACAAGCGCCTCCAGCACCTGCTGTTGGTACATATGAGTGAACCCTTGAACGAGCCTGTGAATCACTCTTCCAAGCTGAAGAAAAACATCTCAAAAGTCCTGAAGGAATTGAAGCAGGTTTGGCTGCTAGAATGGGACATCAGCACTTCAACCAATGGCCAAAATTCCACGGTCATGGTCAAGGTGGTTTTTCTAGCACAAAATTCTTATAACAGGCTCCCCAACGTCTCACCTCACAAGGGAGTATCATCCCACCAGGTGCACCTGGAAGCAAAGGTTTTGAACATGTGAAATGCTGGAACTGTCAGCAACTTGGTCATCTCAACAGATATTGTGACAAACCAAGACGACCACGGCATACGACCCCACAACATGCTTTTCTGATTACTGGACCAGAAACAGAGCATTTCTCCTCCAACTCTGAGACTACATTCCTGAGCAACATCAAGCAAATGATGACACAAATGGCTCAAAGTTGGACTCAGTTGGTACACCATATGGAAGGCATTGGATATCAAAGCAGTGGGGCAAGCAATACCACTATCAACTTCATTCTAGCAACTGCTGACCTCCCTGCCTCCATGACTCATTTTGATATCCCTCATCAGCCAACATCTGCGTCAGACAACTTCATCACTGAAGAACTGGCTCTTTGCTCTATTGACAGCGCTTTCCTCTTGGCTGCGGGAATCCTAGCCTGGATTTTGGACTCTGGCAGTACCAGACATATGACATGCAACAGAACTTGGTTTATTGATTTCAAGGAATTCAAGACCCCAAAACCAGTTCTCCTGGGAGACAGCCGAATCATCCCTGCCATTGGGATGGGCACAATTCATGTAGTCATCTCTTTTGAAGGCAAGGTGGCCTCCAGAACATTTGCAAAAGTCTTTTTTGTACCAGAGCTAGCAGCAAATCTTCTCTCTGTCACACGACAGAATGACAAAGGCTGCAAAGTTATATTTAATGCTACCAAGAGCTGCTGCATTTATGCCAAAGGGGGCAATTTTTTTGAAGAAGCCAAACGAGAAGGCAACCTCACCATTCTCCCGACCATGGATTCAGAAGCTGATGCAGGGACTACTGAAGTGGCTCTTGCTGCCTGTGGCCCTCCTACAGCCCCAGCCTCTGGCCAAGATGCTTTAACTGTTTTATGGCATCAACGACTTGGTCATGTTGGCTGCACGACGCTAGCTGCTATGTCCAAGGCAGCTGTGGTGGAATCCCTGCCCACTAACCTGCTCAAACCTGTCTCCATCTGCTGTGAAGGCTGTCTAGCAGGCAAACAGAGTCAAGATAACTTCAACACTTACTCTGATGTCAGAGCTCCTGCCAAGATTTACCTTGTTCACATGAATCTGTGTTACATCAAGGATGCATCCATCTCTGGCAAGCACTACTTCTTGGTTCTCTTGGACGACTTCACCCATCAAGTCTGGGTCCGATTCCTTCGACACAAATCCGAAGCCACTGACTACATCATGACTTGGATCAAGCGAGTTGAAAACAAGACTGATACTTGGGTGAAAGCTGTGCGCTCCGACAATGGTGGCAAGTTTGTAAACAAGACCCTTACCTCCTTCTTTGAGCGGAACGGCATTCAACACCAACGCACAGTTCCGCATATCCCATAGCAAAATGGGCCTGTACAATGGATGAACAGGACCCTTCTTGAAAAGGCCCGGTCTATGCTTCATGCTATTGGCCTCCCAAATGGCTTCTGGGCTGAGGCTGTCAACACAGCCTGCTATCTTCTCAACAGAATTCCCTGTATACGGCTTCAGGGCCAACAGACTCCCTAGGAGGCCTGGAATGGTCGTCACCTAATGTTGGGCATCTGCGTGTTTTTGGCAACACGGCCTATGCCTGGGTCACTCCTGCTGCCAGAGATAAGATGGGCTTCCATACTAAGAAGGACATTCTGGTGGGCTACGATGACACCAGCCAGGCCTACCGACTGTGGGACCCTTCTGCCCGCACCATTGTGAAAAGTCGAAGCGCCACCTTTGATGAGACTCTGACAGACCGCGTCTCCGCGACTCCTACTGCTCCACCTGAGCTACTCCTCATCCGCCTTGATTCTCAACCGCCGCTTCCCCTTCAGCATCCTGTTGACCTTGGCCCTGACGACCATGCTGGCATCATTCCTCCTATCATTCTTGCTGATGATCTTCCTGCAGCGGTCCTTCCTCCCCAGACGCCACCTCCACCACCTCCACCTCTGCCTCCTCCACCAGTGCCTCGTCCGCCTCGTGCCACCTATCCTCACAACTGGAACCCCGCTGATCCTCGTCGTCGCTCTTCTTGCATTGCCAAGGTTTAGGCCCTTGCTACCCTCTTCATTGATCTTGTTCCTTCTCGCCGACCCTCTGCTGACCCTCCCTATGGCTCTCCGCCGTCTTCATCTTCTGTTTCTGCTCTTACCTCCTCGGCTTCACCTGTTTCCCCTTCCCCCTCGGATGCTGTCTCCTCTCCAGAGTTTGCCCTTGTTACTCTTGTGGTTTATCCTATCAGCTACAAGGATGCCATGTCTTGCCATAAGGCAACTGAATGGCACGCTGCTGTTGTCAGTGAATTTGAACAGCTCCTGAAGCAGAAGAACTGGGAACTTATTGATCTCCCACCCGGAGTCCCTGTGGTCACTTGCAAGTGGGTCTTCAAGGCCAAACTTGACCAGCACGGTGCCCTCGACAGGTAGAAAGCTCGGCTGGTAGCTCGCGGCTTCAGCCAGGTTCAGGGCATCAACTACAGTGACACGTTTGCGCCGGTTGTCAAGTATTCCAGCATCCGTGTCATCCTTGCATTGGCTGTGCACGAACGCTGGTTCCTCCACCAGATGGATGTCAAGTCTGCTTTTTTGAACGGCGACCTGGAGGAGGATGTCTACATGACCCAGCCTGAGGGTTTTGTGCAGCCGGGGGAAGGGGGGGGGAAGTAAAGTGTGTGGGCTGCTCAAAGCCCTCTACGGCCTCAAGCAGGCACCACGCCAATGGAACAAGCGCATCCACGAGTTCTTCCTTGGCGAGGGCCTCAAGCGCCTTCATTCTGATCATTCTGTGTACTACAAAGATGGCCTTCACAATCTTGGAGTGATCCTATATATCGACGATCTCATCCTGTTTGGACGCTCTCTGACCATCATCACCGGTTTCAAGAAGGTGCTGTCTGCCACATTTGAGATGAGTGATATGGAACCCCTTCGTTTGTAAGTGGGGATCCAGATCCATCACAGCCAGAGCCCATCTGCGGTCATTCTTTCCCAAAGCACCTACATCAACCACATGGCTGGAAAGTTTGATATTCACAAACCCCATCCCACTAGCACACCACTACCGGTGGATCATGGTCTCACCAAGCCCATGACTCCTGAACTCCTGGCGGATCCAAGCAACGCGAAGCTGTACCCCAGCTTGGTTGGATCGTTGATCTATGCCAGTGTGGGAACTCGCCCTGATCTTTCTTATGCTGTTGTGCTTCTTAGATAGGGCTGCAAAAATCCTACAAAGGATCATGTCACAGCAGCAAAGCGCTACATCAAGTATCTCAAGTGCAACCCTGAGTACAAGATCAAGTACAGCCCACAAACCAGCGTGCGTCTCACCGGATTCTGCGATGCAGATCTATCAGGTGACAAGAGCACTAGTAAATCGACGTCAGGATATGTCTTTCTCCTGAGTGGGGGACCTGTCAGCTGGGAGTCCAAGAAGCAGTCAGTAGTGGCTTTGTCATCTACTGCGGCAGAGTACATCGTAGCAAGCGAAGCCACGAGAAAAGCCGTCTGGCTTCGTATGCTGCTCAAAGAACTCGGTTTCTGTCAGATGGAACCAACTACAATCTTTTGCGACAATCAGGGCACGATTGCATTGAGCGAGGACCCTGTACTGCATCACAGGACCAAGTATGAGAAACGCTAGTACCATTATGTTCGAGATGCAGTGGTTGAAGCAGATGTACAACTTGATTTCGTCGGTACAAAAGATCAAGTCGCCGACATGTTCACGAAGGCTCTAGAACACCGCCAGTACGACAAGCTGTGTGAGGGCATTGGATTGCAGCAGGAATAAACAGCGCTCTCACCACAGTTTCATGGTGTGGGACGTGGTGTGCCAATCGGCGACTCAAGCCAAAACGGCACCGCTCATTGACTCATTGACTCCTTAACTCTCGTCGACCTCACCGTAGCGCCTCTGTTGTTTTGGTTAAACAAAAAAAAGGGATATCATAAAGGGAGGGAGTGATGAGCGATATCCACATCCCCCAATGCAAGGACTGGGTCATGGACGAGGATCTTGAGGGCCACAGTGTTTTAAACATACAAATGATTCACTGATCTGGGGGGATAAGAGACCTGGTAGATGTTGTTTATGTTTCTTTTTTTTTCTTGCTGTTTTGTTGAGGATATTGGAGCATATGGGAGGGGAGGATGTTGGAAATGAACAAAAAAGGGTATGCTCCAATGGGGCAAAACCCAGAGGGCCAGGGGAGAAGTGCTACCTCCTCCCCTGACCCTCTGCAGCCTACTCTACTCCACTCCTGCCCTGTTGGGACTGGCAGAGAGGGTAATCCCATGCCTCCACCAGTCCACTCCATTGTACCTATTTGTGATAGTACAACTCTGAGAAACAGGCTATATCCTATGGATTTTTCCACAATGGAGCGAAGAGGTCTTGGGAAGTTCCGATGGAACGTAGTGGCTGACGTGGAGCATCGACAAGAACCACCGGAAGCAAATACGAAGTACCGGACCGAAATGGCGTACAGGTTTCGATTATCGATCTCATGATCGATCATCAAACAGCATCAACGGTCTGAGACTTCCAGATAAAAGACAATCTACGGTCTACGACCAATACATAAATCTCTGAAGGACTGAGAGAAAGGGGGGAGGGGGATCCTGGATGATCGATCACAAGGGATGCAAACGGATCCTTACCTATGGGATGACTTCGGCACACTTAGCAGAATAGCGCTCAAGGACTGTCGCTGTGCACGATGCAGCGAGCGAGGCGTGAACAGCGACATGAATACATAGGCTATTGTTTTTGCTGGTTCTTTCTTCTACTAGTTAGATTCAATAAGTAGCTACCCTTGTATCCGGGAGTTGGAGTTTCCTGAATCAAGGATTCTGTGCTATCTCTCTCTCTCATCACAGTGTGTATTGTGGATCTGGTTTGGACAAACATGTGTTGATCCACATGAGTATGCGATTGGTTTGCGTTGTCTTGAAAGAGCTCTTGTGACATTTAACGGTCCATATTTCCAACAGTGTTATGGTTGGTGAACGTTGACCACCACTTCTTCAGATGGTTAGTGACATATGCCTAGTTTGGCTGCTTGGTGTGCATGGTAGCCACACCGTGCCACTACGTATTGAAGTTATTTGTCCTTTCTAGTCCATGCATAGGGTTCCCAAACCATTGTCTCTCCCTCTGAGCATTTGTGACTCGTGTCATGAGTTGTCAATGTTGACCACACATAGTGCACTTCTTTGGTCATAATCAATGACGTATTCATCCGTTGGTTGGTCACTGTGCACGCTAGCCACATCGTGCCACTACTTGTTGAAGTTCTTTGTACTTGCTAGTTGATAACTAGTGTTCCCAACCCATTATTTCCCCCTCTGATCATTTGTGACTCGTGTGATGAGTTTTCAACGTTGACCACACACTGTGAAATTCGTTTGATCATGGTTAGTGACATATGCCTACTTTGGTTTGTCACTGAACATGGTTACCACACTGTGTCACTACGTATTGAATCTATTTGTGCTTTCTAGTCAATAGCTACTGTTCCCAACCCATTGTTACCCCCCTTTGACTATCTGTGACTCGTGTTGTGAGTTTTCAGCCCTGACCACATGAAGTGAAATTCATTGGTCATGGTCAGTGACATATGCATACTTTGGTTGGTCACTGTGCATTGTAGCCACACTGTGCCACTACATATTGAAGGTATTTGTACCTGCTAGTCAATAGGTAGTATTCACAAACCATTATCTTCCATCCTGACCATTTGTGACTCGTGTTATGAGTTCTGAAAGTTTACCACACGTAGTGACATTATTTGGTCATGGTCAGTGACATATGCATACTTTGGCTGGTCATTGTGCATGGTATCCACACCGTGCCACAACTTATTGAAGGTCCTTGTGCTTGCTAGTTGATACCTGGTGTTCCCAAACCATTGTCTCCCCCTCTGACCATTTGTGACTGCTATTATGACTTGTCAACATTGACCACATACAGCGGATTTCATTGGTCAAAGGCAGTACATATGCTTACATTGGTCGGTCATTGTGCATGGTAGCCACACCGTGCTTATACTGATTGAAAGTCGCTGTACTTGCTTCTTGAGAACTGATATTCCCAGACCATTGTTTCCCCCTCTGACCGTTTGTGACTCGTGTTATGGTTGGTGAATGATGACCACCCATATTGAAATTCTCTGGTCATGGTCAGTGACATATGCCTAGTTTGGTTGTTTGATGTGCATAGTAGCCACAGCGTTCCACTACGTATTGAAGTTCTTTGTCCTTTCTAGTTGATACATAGGGTTCCCAAACCATTGTTTCTCCCTCTGACCCATTGTGACTCGTGATATGAGCTGTCAATGTTGACCATGCATAGTGGACTTCTTCGGTCATAGTCAGTGACATATGCATCCTTTGGTTGGTCACTGTGCAGGCTAGCTACACCGTGCCACTACCTGTTGGAAGTATTTCTACTTGCTAGTTCATAGCTAGTGTTCCCAACCCATGGTTTCCCCACTGACCATTTGTGACTCGTGTGATGAGTTTTCAACGTTGACCACACATTGTGAAATTCGTTTGGTCATGGTTAGTGACATATGCCTACTTTGGCTTGTCACTGTACATGGTTACCACACTGTGTCACTACGTATTGAAGGTATTTGTGCTTTCTAGTTAATAGCTAGTATTCCCAAACCATTGTTATCCCCCTTTGACTATTTGTGACTCGTGTTGTGAGTTTTCAACTGTGACCACATGAAATGAAATTCGTTGGTCATGGTCAGTGACATATGCATACTTTGGTTGGTCACTGTGTATTGTAGCCACACTGTGCCATGACATATTGAAGGTATTTGTCCCTGCTAGTCAATAACTAGTATTCACAAACCATTATCTTCCACCCTCACCATTTGTGACTCGTGTTATGAGCTGCCAAACTTTACCACACGTAGTGACATTATTTGGTCATGGTCAGAGACATATGCCTACTTTGGTCGGTCATCGTGCATGGTATCCACACCCTGCCACAACGTATTGAAGGTCCTTGTGCTTGCTAGTTGATACCTGGTGTTCCCAGACCATTGTCTCCCCCTCTGACCATTTATGACTCCTATTATGAGTTGTCAATGTTGACCACGCACAGCGGATTTCTTTGGTCAAACGCAGTACATATGCTTACGTTGGTCGGTCATTGTGCATGGTAGCCACACCGTGCTTATACAGATTGAAGGTCGCTGTTCTTGCTGGTTGAGAACTGATATTTCCAGACCATTGTTTTTGCCTCTGGCCGTTTGTGAGTTGTGTTATGGTTGGTGAATGTTGACCACCCATATTGAAAGTCTCCAGTCATGGTCAGTGACATATGCCTAGTTTGGTTGTTTGGAGTGCATAGAAGCCACAACATGCCACTACGTATACAAGTTCTTCGCCCTTTCTAGTTGATACATAGGGTTCCCAAACTATTGTATCTCCTTCAGACCAGTTGTGACTCGTGTTATGAGTTGTCAATGTTGACCATACACAGTGGACTTCTTCAGTCATAGTTCGTGACATATGCATCCTTTGGTTGGTCACTGTGGACGCTAGCCACACCGTGCCACTACTTGTTGAAAATCTTTCTACTTGCTAGTTGATAAGTAGTGTTCGCAACCCATGGTTTTCCCCACTGACCATTTGTGAATTGTGTTATGAGTTTTCAACGTTGACCACACACTGTAAAATCCGTTTGGTCATTGTTAGTGACATATGCCTACTTTGGGTTGTCATTGTACATGGTTACCACGCCGTGTCACTACGTATTGAAGGTCTTTGTGCTTTCTAGTTGATAGCTAGTGTTCCCAAACCATTATTACCCCCTCTGAATATCTGTGACTCGCGTTGTGAGTTGTCAACATTGACCACATGAAGTGAAATTCTTTCGTTATGGTCAGTGACATATGCATACTTTGGTTGGTCACTGTGTACTGTAGCCACACTGTGCCACTACATATTGAAGGTATTTGTACTTTATAGTCGATAACTAGTATTCACAAACCATTATCTTCCACCCTGACCATTTGTGACTCGTGTTATGAGTTGTCAAAGTTTACAACACTTAGTGACATTATTTGGTCATGGCCAGTGACATATGCCTACTTTGGCTGGTCATCGTGCATGGTATCCACACCGTTCCACAACGTACTGAAGCCCCTTGTGCTTGCTATTTGAAACTTGGTGTTCCCAAATCATTGTTTCCCCCTCTGACCATTTGTGACTTGTATTATGAGTTGTCAACGTTGACCACACACAGCAGATTTCTTTGATCAAAGGCAGTACATATGCCTGTATTGGTCAGTCATTGTGCATGGTAGCCACACGGTGCTACTACTGAATGAAGGTCGTTGTACTTGCTAGTTGAGAACTGATATTCCCATAGCATTGTTTCCTCTCCTGATCGTTGGTGACTCGTGTTATTGTTGGTGAACGTTGACCATCCATATTGAAATTCTCCGGTCATGATCAGTGACATATGCCTAGTTTGGTTATTTGGTGTGCATATTAGCCACACCGTGCCACTACGTATTGAATTTCGTTGTCTTTTCTAGTCAATACATAGGGTTCTCAAACAATTGTCTCTCCCTCTGACCATTCAGGACTCCTGGTATGAGTTGTCAATTTTGACCACAGTGATAGGGTTCAGTCACCATATGCCCAGTTTTTGGAACTAGATAGCTCATTCGCCCGTCATCGTGCAAAAAATAACCCAGGTATCAACGGACCATTGGAAACAACGCAGGTATGAACGCCAAGCGAGAAAGCAACCTGCCGCCCACGAGGTAAAAAATATTACTCATCTGCCGATGTTACACAGAAAATACATGAGGAACCCAGAAACACTAAAAAAAAGGTGATGTTCTCGCCGCATACCATGTAGCATTGATGCATGAGATGATTTTTGTCATTCACTATGTCTCAGACGAATGCACCATTGCAACATTTTTCATGTTAGATCCAAAACACATGCTGTGATCTAGCATGAAAAAAGGGATGGGCGGCAGGTTGATTTGTTGCGGAAGCTAGGCGGATGGTTGCTTTTGTAATGCAAGGTGGGCAAATGGTTTCTTTTCTTCCAAACCACGGGTCGATCGTTACTTTTGTTCTAAACGACGGGCGGATGAGAGTCACACTTTGCGTTTATGGGTATCTGAGCTATTTCACCCTTTATGATATTCAATGACACAAGCATACTTTGGTTGGTCATTGTGCATGGTAGCCACATCATGCCACCACTTATCAAAGGTCTTTGTACTTGCTAGTCGATACCGAGTATTCCCAACCCATTGTTTGTCCCTCTGCCCATTTTTGACTTGTATTATGAGTTGTGAACGTTGACCACACACACTAAACTTCTTTGGTCATGAGCAGTGATGTATGCCTACTTGGATAGGTCATTGTGCACGGTAGCCACACCGTGCCAATGTATACGAAAGATCTTTGTACTTGCTAGTCGATACCGAGTATTCCCAACCCATTGTTTGTCCCTCTGCCCATTTTTGACTTGTATTATGAGTTGTGAACGTTGACCACACACACTAAACTTCTTTGGTCATGAGCAGTGATGTATGCCTACTTGGATAGGTCATTGTGCACGGTAGCCACACCGTGCCAATGTATACGAAAGATCTTTGTACTTGCTAGAAGATACATAGTGTTTTGAAACCATGTTTTCCCCGTCTGACCATTTGTGACTCATGTTATGGATTGAGAACGTTGACCACCCATATTGAAATTCTTTGGTCATGGTTAGTGACATATGCCTAGTTTGGCTTGTCACTGTATGTGGTTACCACGCCGTGTCACTACGTATTGAAAGTCTTTGTGCTTCCTAGTTGATAGCTAGTGTTCCGAAACCATTGTTAGCCCCCTTTGACTATCAGTGACTCGTGTTGTTAGTTTTCAACGTTGAACACATGAAGTGAAATTTGTTGGTCATGGTCAGTGACATGTGCATACTTTGGTTGGTCTCTGTGCATTGTAGCCACACTGTGCCACTACATATTGAAGGTATTTGTACTTGCTAGTCGATAACTAGTATTCACAAACCATTATCTTCCACTCTGACGATTTGTGACTCGTGTTATGAGTTGTCAAAGTTTACCACACTTAGGGACATTATTTGATCATGGTCAGTGACATATGCCTACTTTGGTTGGTCATTGTGCATGGTATCCACACCATGCCACAACTTATATAAGGTCCTTGTGCTTGCTAGTTGATACCCGGTGTTCTCAAACCATTGTCTCCCCCTTTGACCATTTGAGACCCCTATTATAAGCTATCAACGTTGACTACACACAGTGGATTTCTTTGGTCAGAGGCAGTACATATGCTTACTTTGGTCGGTCATTGTGCATGGTAGCCACACCGTGCTTATACTGATTGAAGGCCGCTATACTTGCTAGTTGAGAACTGATGTTTCCAAACCATTGTTGCCCCATCTGACCATTTGTGACTCGTGTTATGGTTGGTGAATGTTGACCACTCATATTGAAATTCTCTGGTCATGGTCAGTGACATATGCCTAGTTTGGTTGTTTGGTGTGCATAGTAGCCACAACGTGCCACTGCGTATTGAAGTTATTTGTCCGTTCTAGTTGATGCATAGGGTTCCCAAACCATTGTCTCTCCCTCTGACCATTTGTGACTCCTGTTGCGAGTTGTCAATGTTGACCATACATAGTGGACTTCTTAGGTCATAGGCAGTGACATATGCGTCCTTTGGTTGGTCATTGTGCACGCTAGCCACACCGTGCCACTACTTGTTGGAAACATTTAAACTTGCTAGTTCATAACTAGTGTTCCCAACCCATGGTTTCCCCCACTGACCATTTGTGACCCGTGCTATGAGTTTTCAACGTTGACCACACACTGTCCAATCCGTTTGGTTATGGTTTGTGACATATGCCTACTTTTGTTTGTCACTGTACATGGTTACCACGCCGTGTCTTTACGTATCGAAGGTCCTTGGGCTTTCTAGTTGATAGCTAGTGTTTCCAAACCATTGTTACCCCCTCTGAATATCTGTGACTCGTGTTGTGAGTTGTCAACATTGACCACGTGAAGTGAATTTATTTCGTCATGGTCAGTGACATATGCATACTTTGGTTTGTCACTGTGCATTGTAGGCACACTGTGCGAGTACATATTGAAGGTATTTGTACTTTCTATTTGATAACTATTATTCACAAACCATTATCTTCCACCCTGACCATTTGTGACTCGTTGTCAAAGTTGTGACCAGTTGTCAAAGTTTACCACACTTAGTGACATTATTTGGTCATGGTCAGTGACATATGCCTACTTTGGTTGGTCATCGTGCATGGTATCCACACCGTGCCACAACGTTTTGGGGCCCCCTGTGCTTGCTGTTTGATACTTGGTATTCCCAAACCATTGTTTCCCCCTCTGACCATTTGTGACTCGTATTATGAGTTGTCAACGTTGACCACACACAACGGATTTCTTTGGTCAAAGGCAGTACATATGCCTACTTTGGTCGGTCATTGTGCATGGTATCCACACCGTGCCACAACGTTTTGGGGCCCCCTGTGCTTGCTGTTTGATACTTGGTATTCCCAAACCATTGTTTCCCCCTCTGACCATTTGTGACTCGTATTATGAGTTGTCAACGTTGACCACACACAACGGATTTCTTTGGTCAAAGGCAGTACATATGCCTACTTTGGTCGGTCATTGTGCATGGTAGCCACACCGTGCTACTATTGTCTGAAGGTTGCTGTACTTCCTAGTTGAGAACTGATATTCCCATAGCATTGTTTCCTCTCCTGGCCGTTTTTGACTCGTGTTATGGTTGGTCAACGTTGGCCACCCATATTGAAATTATCTGGTCATGATCAGTGACATATGCCTAGTTTGGTTGTTTGGTGTGCATGTTATCCAAACCGTGCCACTACGTATTGATGTTCTTTGTCCTTTCTAGTCAATACATAGGGTTCCAAAACCATCCTCTCTCCATCTGACCATTTGCGACTCGTGGTATGAGTTTTCAATGTTGACCACACTCAGTGGATGTTTTCGGACATAGTCAGTGACGTATGCATCCTTTGGTTGGTCACTGTGCACGCTAGCCATACCGTGCCACTGCTTGTTGAAGGTCTTTGTACTTGCTAGTTGATAACTAGTGTTCCCAACCCATTGTATCCCCCTCTGACCATTTGTGAGTCGTGTTATGCGCTTTCAATGTTGACCACACACTGTGAAATTCTTTTGGTCATGGTTAGTGACTTATGTCTACTTTGGTTTGTCACTGTAAATGGTTACCACGCCGTGTCACTACGTATTGAAGGTCTCCATGCTTTCTAGTTGATAGCTAGTGTTCCCAAACCATTGTTACCCCTCTGAATAGCTGTGACTCGTGTTGTGAGTTGTCAACATTGACCACATGAAGTGAAATGTTTTGGTCATGGTCTGTGACATATGCATACATTGGTTGGTCACTGTGCATTGTAGCCACACTGTGCCACTACATATTGAAGGTATTTGTACTTGCTAGTCGATAACTAGTATTTAGAAATCAGTATCTTCCACTCTGACCATTTGTGACTCATGTTATGAGTTGTCAACGCTTACCACACATGGTGAGATTCTTTGGTCATGGCCAGTGACATATGCATACCTTGGTTGGTCATCGTGCATGTAATCCACACCGTGCCACAACGTATTGAAGGTCATTGTCCTTGCTAGTTGATACCTGGTGTTCCCAGACAGTTTTTCCCCCCTCCGAATATTTAAGACTCGTATTATGAGTTGTCAACGTTGACCACACACAGCGGATTTCTTTGGTCAAAGGCAGTACATATGCCTACTTTGGTCGGTCATTGTGCATGGTAGCCACACCGTGCTACCACTAATTGAAGGTTTTTGTACGTGCTAGTTGATAACTGATATTCCCGGACCATTGTTTCCCCCTCTTACCGTGTGTGACTCGTGTTATGGTTGGTGAACGTTTACCACCCATGTTGAAATTCTTTGGTCGTGATTAGTTACGTATGCCTAGTTTGGTTGTTTGGTGTGCATAGTAGCCACACCGTGCCACTACGTATTGAAGTTATTTGTCCTTTCTAGTCCATGCTTAGGGTTCCCAAATCATTCCCTCTCCCTCTGACCATTTGTGACTCGTGTCATGAGTTGTCCATGTTGACCACACATAGTGGACTTCTTTTGTCATAATCAGTGACATATTCATCCGTTGGTTGGTCACTCTGCAAGCTAGCCACAACATGCCACTACTTGTTGAAGTTCTTCGTACTTGCTAGTTGATAACTAGTGTTCCCAACCCATTGTTTCACCCTCTGACCATTTGTGACTCGTGTGATGAGCTTTCAATGTTGACCACACTCTGAAATTCTATTGATCATGGTTAGTGACATATGCCTACTTTGGTTTGTCATTGTACATGGTTACCACACCGTGTTCCCAAACCATTGTTACCCCCCTTTGACTATCTGTGACTCGTGTCGTGAGTTTTTAACCCTGACCATATGAAGTGAAATTCGTTGGTCATGGTAAGTGACACATGCATACTTTGGTTGGTCACTGTGCATTGTAGCCACACTGTGCCAATACATATTGAAGGTATTTGTACTTGCTAGTTGATAACTACTATTCACAAATCATTGTCTTCTACCCTGACCATTGGTGACTCGTGTCATGAGTTCTCAAAATTTACCACACTTAGTTACATTATTTGGTCATGGTCAGTGAAATATGCCTACTCTGGTTGGTCATCGTCCATGGTATCCACACCGTGCCACAACGTATTGAAGCCCCTTGTGCTCGCTATTTGATACTTGGTGTTCCCAAACCATTGTTTCCACCTCTGACCATTTGTGACTTGTATTATGAGTCGTCAACATTGACCACACACAGCGGATTTCTTTGGTCAAAGGCAATACCTATGCCTGCTTTGGTCGGTCATTGTGCATGGTAGCCACACCGTGCTACTACTGACTGAAGGTTTTTGTACTTGCTAGTTCAGAACTGATATTCCCATAGCATTGTTTCCACTCATGACCGTTTGTGACTCGTGTTATGGTTGGTCAATGTTGGCCACCCTTATTGAAACTCCCTGGTCATGAATAGTGACATATGCCTAGTTTGGTTGTTTGGTGTGTATATAAGCCACACCGTGTCACTACGTATTGAAGTTCCTTGTCCTTTCTAGTCAATACATAGGGTTCCCAAACCATTGTCTCTCCTTTGACCATTTGCAACTCGTGGCATGAGTTGTCAATGTTGACCACACATAGTGGAATTCTTCGGTCATAGTCAGTGACGTATGCATCCTTTGGTTGGTCACTCTGCACGCTAGCCATACTGTGCCACTGCTTGTTGAATGTCTTTGTACTTGATAGTTGATAATTAGTGTTCCCAACCCAGTTTTTCCTCCTTTGACCATTTGTGACTCGTCTTATGCGTTTTCAATGTTGACCACACACTGTGAAATTCTTTTGGTCATGGTTAGTGACGTATGCCTACTTTGGTTTGTCACTGTACATGGTTACCACGCCGTGTCACTATGTATTGAAGGTCTCCGTGCTTTCTAGTTGAAAGCTAGTGTTCCCAAACCATTGTTACCCCCTCTGAATATCTATGACTCGTATTGTGAGCTGTCAACATTGACCACATTAAGTGAAATTCTTCGGTCATGGTCAGTGACATATGCATACTTTGGTTGGTCACTGCGCATTGTAGCCACACTGTGCCACTACATATCGAAGGTATTTGTACTTTCTAGTCGATAACTAGTATTTAGAAACCATTATCTTCCACCCTGACCATTTGTGACTCGTGTTATGAGTTGTCAAAGTTTACCACAAATGGTGATATTCTTTGGTCATGGCCAGTGACAGATGCATACATTGGTTGGTCATCGTGCATGGTACCCACACCGTGCCACAACGTATTGAAGGTCATTGTGCTTGCTAGTTCATACCTGGTGTTCCCAAACAATTGTTTCCCCCTCTGACTATTTGGGACTCATATGATGAGTTGTCAACGTTGACCACACACAGCGGATTTCTTTGGTCAAAGGCAGTACATATGCCTACTTTGGTCGGTCATTGTGCATGGTAGCCACACCGTGCTTCTACTGATTGAAGGTCGTTGTACTTGCTAGTTGAGAACTGATATTCCCGGACCATTGATTCCCCCTCTTACCGTTTGTGACTCGTGTTATGGTTGGTGAACGTTGACTACCCATATTGAAATTCTTTTGTCATGGTCAGTGACATATGCCGAGTTTGGTTGTTTGGTGTGCATATTAGCTACACCGTGCCACTACATATTGAAGTTATTTGTCCTTTGTAGTCCATGCATAGGGTTCACAAACCATTGTCTCTCCCTTTGACCATTTGTGACTCGTGTCATGAGTTGTCCATGTTGACCACACATAGTGAACTTCTCTGGTCATAATCAGTGACGTATTCATCCGTTGGTTGGTCACTGTGCACGCTAGCCACACCGTGCCACTACTTGTTGAAGTTCTTTGTACTTGCTAGTTGATAACTATCGTTCCCAACCCATTGTTTCCCCCTCTGACCATTTAAGACTCGTGTGATGAGTTTTCAACGTTGATCACACACTGTGAAATTCGTTTGATCATGGTTAGTGACATTTGCCTACTTTGGTTTGTCCTTGTACATGGTTACCACACCGTGTCACTACGTATTGAAGGTACTTGTGCTTTCTAGTTAATAGCTAGTGTTCCCAAACCATTGTTACCCCCGGTAGACTATCTGTGACTCGTGTTGTGAGTTTTCAACCCTGACCACATGAAGTGAAATTTGTTGGTCATGGTCAGTCACATATGCATACTTTGGTTGGTCACTGTGCATTGTAGCCACAATGTGCCACTACATATTGAAGGTATTTGTACCTGCTAGTCGATAGGTAGTTTTCACAAACCATTATCTTCCACCCTGTCTATTTGTGACTTGTGTTATTGTCAATGCGCCGGATAGCAACGGTCTAGAAAACGGGTCCCGACATGGGAGGCCGCCAACCGCTCTTGGTTTTGCAACCAAGATAACATATCACCCTCGAACGAGGGATCCACACTTTAGGTTTGTTTGGTTTGCAATCTCACAAAGTCCGCATGTTGGTCTTTAGTGTCTACCTCTGGTTGGACACTTTGTAAGGAGTCTCAAAGGAAAGAACTGTAAATGGATGCATGCAAGGTACAGGCTTTTATACTTGCAGATCTTTGCAAGAGCTTCTGCTTGTAGTGGCTCCACTGGAGCCAACCTCATCATACATGCTTACTTGGCGCGTCCTTAGACCGCAAGTGTCATCCTCAAGTCAGGCTCTAGTAAGCTTCTTAGAAGCTTCCTGTCCCAGTTTTGGCCACAGAGAAAATTGCGGCCGTCGCGGGGTTTGAAACCGCGACCTCTGGTTTGAGACTCCGGTGCCTAATCAACCAAGCCAAAAAGGTATGGTTCCTATGATGAGCCACAGGGGACATACCCATTATGGGCAGTGCATTTGTGGCCCATCTCAGAACAGACCAAGGGGACATACTCCATAGAGCTAGCCAGCTAGGCAGTGGACAAGGTGCACACTATTTCAACAAATCTCTCCCTTGCACCTCTGTCCATCTGTCCCTTGCTCGGCTCCATCAATGCCTTGGACCTCACCCTTCCTTTGCCGCACTCCTCATGCCAAATCCACGAATGCTTGCATAATGCAAGTCGCTGTCTAGCGGCTTGGTCATGTAGTCAGCAAGCATGCTCTTTGTTCCGCAGTGCTGCAAGTCCACCACGTTCTTCATGACCAGGTCACATGAGTACTGGTAACGTATGTCGATGTGCTTCGTTCGCTGGGAGATGATCTCGTCTTCAGCCATTGAGATGGTGCTCATGTTGTCCACGTGTATGATCGTGGCGTCTTTTTGTGGCACTGTCATTTCGCCAAGCAGGCTGCGGAGCCATTCAGTCTCCTTGCACACCTCAGACAAAGCAACGTACTCTGCCTTAGCCGTGGACACGGAAACACAATCTTGCTTCCTGCTGGCCCATGAGATGGCAGCGCCATTCAAGATACACACGTATCTAGAGGTGGATTTCCTGTCATCGAGATTTCCTCCCCAGTCAGCGTCGGTGTAGCATTTCAAACGAAGGGGGTCCGTTCCTTCTTGGCCTCCAAGGACGAGGCCCATGTGACGTGTCTTCTGCAGGTAGCGCAAGATGCGCTTGACTGCCTGCCAATGTTGTGGCCTAGGGTTGGCCACGAATCTGCTCACTTGTCCCACAGCATAGCAGATGTCCGGACGAGTCCCTACCATGGCGTACATGATGCTACCCACGGCGGACTGGTAGGGGATGTCTTGCATCTCCCTTTGTTCTACTTCGTTGCTTGGCAACATGGAGGCCTTCAGCTTTGTGTTGGTCGTCATTAGGGTGCTGACAGGTTTGCAGTCTTCCATGTGGTAGCGCTTCAGCACCTCACCACCGGAGTTCAATGGTGCCTGCTACTCGGTTGTGGTGGATGGCAATCCCGAGGTAGTACTCGAGAGGATCCATGTCCTTCATCTTGAACCTTTTGCTGAGGTCAGATTTCAGCCCATCCAACAGCTCGACCGAAGACGAGCAGATGATCAGATCATCCACGTACAGCGCAACCAGCATCAGCCCTCTCCCATCATCGCGCACGTACATGCTCGGGTCATTCTGGCAATGCGCAAAGGAGAGGCCGGTCATGAAACTGTCCATCTCTTTGTACTACATCCTTGGGGCCTGTTTCAGCCCGTAGAGCGCCTTCACCAACTTGCACACCTTGCCCATGGGAGCTTCGACTCCTTTGGGCACCTCCATCAGCACTTCCTTGTCAAGATTCCCATAAAGGAAAGCTATCCTGACTTCCATCTGGTGTATCTCCAAGTTCTTTGCGGCAGCAATGCCAAGGAGAGAGCGGATGGAGGCAAAGGTCACAACGGACGCGAACGTCTCATTGTACTTGGAGCCCGGGCGTTGAGAGAACCCCTTAGCCACTACCCTTGCCTTGAACTTGTCAATGTTGTCGTCTTGCTTCTTCTTCACTCGGAGGACCGACTTGGATCCCACCACGTGGGCCTTGTCGGGTCTATCCACCAGCACCCACGTGCCATTCTCGGCAATGGATGCGAGCTCGCTATCCACTGCCTCCTTCCACTTGGCCGCATCTGGGTCATTCATGGCCTCTGCCACTGTGGATGCCTCTCCCTGAGCCATGCACGACCAGCTAAGGCCGGTCCAATCATCCTCATACCGCAAAGGTGCTCTCTTTGGTCGCAAACTACGCCGGGGTAGTGGTGCCGCTTCTTGCTTTGGTGCTGGCGCTTCCACAGGTGGTGGTTTGTCGTCGTCGATGTTGTCAGAAGAGTCGTCAGACTCCAAGTCAGACTCGAAAGCCTCGGACGCCTCGGTATCCGCATCCATGTCAGATGTTGCATCATCCTCTGCAGCCACTCTCCNAGGCTTTGTGTGACGTGTCGTACCCAACCATGATGCACTTCCTGGAGCGTGCATCGAGCTTGCCTCCACCTTCTCCTGACTGGATCTTCACCCATGCAGTTGACCCAAACACCTTCAGATGAGGTGCGTTGGGTTTCTTTTTTGACCATGCTTCATGTGGGGTCTTCACCTGCTTATCCTGCTCCTTTCCACGCTTCCGTAAGGCGGTCGCTGGTGTGAGGTTCAAAAGGTAGCAAGCCGTTGTTGCTGCTTCAGCCCAAAAGCGAGGTGGGAGCTTGGCGTCAAAGAGCATGCTTTGCACCATGCCGAGTAGGGTCTGGTTCATCCTCTCGGCAACGCCGTTACTTTGGGGGTTGTAAGGGGTGGTTTGCTCGTGGCGGATGCCATGATGCTTGAACCAAGGCTTGTATGCCTCGTACTCACCCCCGTTGTCACTTCGGAGCGCCTTCACCTCTCTCGACGTTTGCCGCTCCACCATGGCGACGAACTCAAGGAGCTTCTCCTTGACCTCTCCCTTTGTTTTGAGGAAGTAGATCCACAACTTGCGGCTGTGGTCGTCAATGAAGGTCAGGAAGTACTTGCTTCCTCTTTTAGACGGTGTGCGGAAGGGTCCACACACGTCACTGTGTATCAGTTCCAAGACGTGCTCCGCTCGTTGACCTCCTCTCCTAAACGGCTTCTTCTTTGCCTTTGCTTGGAGGCATGGTTCACACCTTGTACACCCTTCGTCATGCTTCATAGTGCACCCTTCCATTCCGCGGACTACCTCTTGCTCTTGCATCTTTTGCAGCGTGCTATTGGCCACGTGGCCAAATCGCCGGTGCCACAGCTCAGCATCTATGTCCTTGGTTGATGTGGCGGCTGCAACGGTCGCCAGTGGTGCATCCTTTGGCTCCGGTGCCTTTGTCTTGGTGGCACATGTGAGTCCCTCATCCAACACCTTGGTGACTTTGGTTTGAAGCACGTAGAGGCCATCGACTCTTGGAACTTGAAGCATGAGGTCCTGTTTGGTGTACAAAATCTGGATGTCCTCGTTTTTGGGGGCCACCGCTTCCTTGTTGGTGAACACCACTGTCATGTTGTTATCGGTGATTTGTGAGACGGACAGCAAGTTGGCTGCGAAGGAGGGCATGACACCACCTTTTGAAGGTTGACTGCCTTCTCCGTACCATTCACGTTGAACGTGATCACCTTGTCCCCTTCGCCCATGGCTTGGACGACGCCACCGTTTGCACACTTGATGCGCATGACAGATTCGGCCATGGAGACAAATCCACCCTTCTCTTTTGATGAGTGGTGGTTGGTGCCCGAGTCAAGGGCAAATGCCCCGGGCCTAAGGATTGTTGCGCCCCTCATCGGCAGCCCCCTAGCCATCATGTTGGTGAGCTCCTTCTTCTCCTTTCCACCTTTGTTCCCGCCTTCTTTCTTGGGACTACGGCAGTCCCTAGCCCAGTGCCCACCCTTGCCACAGTTGTGACAGTTACCGGGCTTCTTGGAACTCTTCCCGCCACCATTGCCTTTCCCTCCACCGCCACCACTTCCGCTCTTGCCTTGAGTGGAGCGAGAGCTTGCACTTTGTCCACTGAAGGGAGAGGCATAGGCTGAGATGTTTGCCTTGGCGCCACTGCGTTGCATGGACTCATTGCGGACGTGTTCGGCGACAGCCTCGTACGTCAGATGTGCCTCCTTCCAACTGCCATATACGGTGATCAAGGATCCCCAGCTTTCCGGCAACGCCATTAGAAGGATCATGGCACGCATGTTGGAGTCGAGATTCCATTCCATTTGCTGGACCTCTTGCAGCACGTTGTCGAACGACTACAAAAATGTGGGTATCGATTCTCCTTCGCTCACCCTCATCGACATCAACTATTGGAAGATGAAGAGTCGGTTTGCTAGGGCATTTGATTGATGCACGCGTACGAGTTTTGCGTAGGCCTCGGCAGCCAACGTGCATCCTGTGATGTGGGAGTGTTGAGTCTCGTTGATGGACGTCACAAGAATGGCGAGAGCCATGTTGTTCTTCATCGTCCATGCTGCAAGGTCAGCCGCATGCGTCGTCACGGTCGCATCGGCTGGTGCTATCTTGGTCCCTTTTAGGATGTCAAGGTAGCCACGCACGTTCATGACAATCTCAAACTGCCATTTCCACAAGGGAAAACCTGTCCCCGTGAATTTGGACATACCCGCCTCAAGGCGATCTGGAGTCGGATCCGCCATTTCTTGCGGTTGCCCGTCTTTTCTGCTTCGCTGCTACTCTGCTTCGTTGAGGCCGATGAGGCTGATGAGGCTGCTGACTGCGACCGTTGTCAAAGGTGCAGTTGATTCCATTGCATACCCCTCCCGCCGATGATCGCCTAAGGCGATGGTGCCATCGTGAGAGAACTGACTTGGGGTCGTACCACCTTCTAAAAAGGGGTAGAGCTTAATCCTGTTGGGGCTCGAATGTCTTGTCCAACATGGACAGAGCAATTCCTCGTCCCCTAGTGCGCCACGTGTGCGTACCCTACCTAAAGAAGCCAATGGAGCCGATGGAGCAGATGGAGCCGTCCGATGGTCGTGTCCCTGTTGTACCTGTACGCCCTGCAAGACCACGCGCTAGTCGGTCTTGGAAGTGTGCATTTGAACCAGAAGTGTGGGCCCATAACCCTTTGTCAATGGGCTGGATAGCAACGGTCTAGAAAACGGGTCCCGACATGGGAGGCCGCCAACCGCTCTTGGTATTGCAACCAAGATACCATATCACCCTTGAACGAGGGATCCACACTTTAGGTTCGTTTGCTTTGCAACCTCACGAAATCCGCATGTTGGTCTTTAGTGTCTACCTTTGGTTGGACACTCTGTGAGGATTCCCAAAGGCAAGAAATGTAAATGGATGCATGCAAGGTACAGGCTTTTATACTTGCAGAGCTTTGCTTAAGCTTCTGCTTGTAGTAGCTCCACTGGAGCCAACCTCATCCTACATTCCTACTTGGCGCGTCCTTAGACCGCCAAGTATCATCCTCAAGGCAGGCTCTAGTAAGCTTCCTAAAAGCTTCCTGTCCCAGTTTTGGCCACAAAGAAAATTGCGGCCGTCACGGGGTTTGAACCCGCGACCTCTGGTTTGAGACTCCGGTGCCTAATCAACCAAGCCAAAAAGGTATGGTTCCAATGATGAGCCACAGGGGACAGACCCATTATGGGCAGTGCATTCCTGGCCCATCTCAGAACAGACCGAGGGGACATACTCCATAGAGCAGTGCATGCCTTGTCTGTATGTGTAGCTAGCCAGCTAGGCAGTGGACAAGGTGCACAGTATTTCAACAGTTATGAGTTGTCAAAGTTTGCCACGCGTAGTGACATTATTTGGTCATGGTCAGTTACATATGCATACTTTGGTTGGTCATCGTGCATGGTATCCACACCGTGCCACAACTTATCGAAGGTCCTTGTGCTTGCTATTTGATAACTGGTGTTCCCAAACCATTGTTTCCCCCTCTGGCCATTTGTGACTCCTATTATGAGTTGTCAATGCTGACCACACACAGTGGATTTCTTTGGTCAAAGGCAGTACATATGCTTTATGTGGTCGGTCATTGTGCATGGTAGCCACACCGTGCTTATACTGATTGAAGGTCGCTGTACTTGCTAGTTGATATCTGATATTCCCAGACCATTGTTTCCCCCTCTGACCGTTTGTGACTCGTGTTATGGTTGGTGAATGTTGACCACCCATATTGAAATTCTCTGGTCATGGTGAGTGACATATGCCTAGGTTCGTTGTTTGGTGTGCATAGTAGCCACAACGTGCCACTGCGTATTGAAGTTCTTTGTCCATTCTAGTCGATACATTGGGTTCCCAAACCATTGTCTCTCCTCCTGACCATTTGTGAATCCTGTCATGAGTTCTCAATGTTGACTATACACAGTGGACTTCTTCGGCCATAGTCTGTGACATATGCATCCTTTGGTTGGTCACTGTGCGCGCTAGCCACACCGTGCCACTACTTGTTGGAAATCATTCTACTTGCTAGTCATAACAAGTGTTCCCAACCCATGGTTTCCCCCACTGACCATCTGTGACTCGTGTTGTGAGTTGTCAACATTGACCACATGAAGTTAAATTCTTTCGTCATGGTCAAAGACATGTGCATACTTTGGTTGGTCACTGTGCATTGTAGCCACACTGTGCTACCACATATTGAAGGTATTTGTAATTTTTAGTCGATTACTATTCTTCACAAACCATTATCTTCCACCCTGACCATTTGTGACGCGTGTTATGAGCTGTCAAAGTTTACCACACTTAGTGACATAGTTTGGTCATGGTCAGCAACATATGCCTACTTTGGTTGGCCATCGTGCATGGTATCCACACCGTGCCACAATGTATTGAAGCCCCTTGTGCTTGCTATTTGATACTTGGTGTTCCCAAACCATTGTTTCCCCCTATGACCATTTGTGACTCATATTATGAGTTGTCAACGCTGACCACACACAGCGGATTTCTTTGGTCAAAGGCAGTACATATGCCTCCTTTGGTCAGACATTGTGCACGGTAGCCACACCGTGCTACTACTGACTGAAGGTCGTTGTACTTGCTAGTTGGTATCTAGTATTCCCAAACCATTGTTTCCCCCTCTGACAACTGGTGACCCATATTGTGGGTTGTCAACGTTGACCATACATAGTGAAGTTATTTGGTCATGGTAAGTGGCACATGCCTAATCTGGTTGGTCATTGTGCATGGTAGCCACCCCGTTCCACTACTTGTTGAAAGTCTTTGCACTTGCTAGTTAATAAACAGTAAAATGTTTCTCCCTTTGACACCAGGTTGGTTTTTGTTGATTTGTTACACGTAGGTGCCTTCACTGGAATACTCCCTCCCACCCCGTAGGGGGGTGTTCCGTGGACAGATTTGCGACCGCATTATGACACCCCCTACCCCCCCATGGCTTAGGCTCAAAGGTAGAGTTGAGGTATCACAACACGGCCGCCTCCCCCCCCCCCCCCCCCCCCCC
>SZWC01000005.1:1040752-1051737 GCA_023375785.1 Penium margaritaceum | reverse complement strand
ATATTCTTCAAAAACCATTATCTTCCACCCTGACCATTTGTGACTCGTGTTATGAGTTGTCAAAGTTTACCACACTTAGTGACATTATTTGGTCATGGTCAGTGACATATGCATACTTTGGTTGGTCATCGTGCATGGTATCCACACCGTGCCACAACGTATTGAAGCCCCTTGTGCTTGCTATTTAATACTTGGTGTTCCCAAACCATTGTTTCCCCTCTGACCATTTGTGACTCGTATTATGAGTTGTCGACGTTGACCACACACAGTGGATTTCTTTGGTCAAAGGCACTACATATGCCTACTTTGGTCGGTCATTGTGCATGGTAGCCACACCGTGCTACTATTGACTTAAGGTCGTTGCACTTGCTAGTTGGTATCTTGTATTTTCAAATCATTGTTTCCCCCTCTGACAACTCGTGACCCATATTATGGGTTGTCAACGTTGACCACACATAATACAATAATTCCGTCATGGTAAGTGGAACCTGCCTATTCTGGTTGGTCATGATGCATGGTAGCCACATCGTCCCATTACTTGTTTAAAGTCTTTGCACTTGCTAGTCAATAAATAGCAAAAGGTTTCTTCCTTTGACACCAGGTCAGTTTTTGTTGATTTGTTACGCGTAAGTGCCTTCACTAGAATACTCCCTCCCACCCCCTAGAGGGATGTTACGTGGATTATCTGGAGGACAGATTTGCGACCGCATTATGACACCCCCCCTACCCCCCCACGGATTAGGCTTGAAGGTAGAGTTGAGGTATCACAACACGCCCCCCCCCCCCCCAGGTCGCGAGCCTATTCTATATTGCGCGTACAAGGATTCAAACCCAGAACCTATCGCTCCAGAATCTAACTCTATAAGCACTAAGCCAACTCACATGGTGTTCATGTGATATCCAAATGACATTATAAGGGTTCCTATGGGTAAAGGGCATGAAATAAGGGGGTGTAAGATTAGAGGGTAGTTTTCAAAATTATGAATGACAAGAAAGTTAGTTTAATCATAAAAATTTGACGCAGACGGAATGTCAAAATGTGCAGCTTGGAGCTTGAATAATCTCTCAACCATTGCTCCGATTGACAAGCCATAAGAAGGAAAGTTGACTACACACAAAATAGCTCTTTTTATGATATTCAGTGACACAAGCATACTTTGGTTGGTCACTGTGCATGGTAGCCACACCCTGCCACCACTTATCGAAGGTCTTTGTACTTGCTAGTCGATACCGAGTATTCCAAAACCATTGTTTCTCCCTCTGGCCATTTTTGACTTGTATTATGAGTTGTGAACATTGACCACACACACTAAACGTCTTTGGTCATGAGCAGTGATGTATGCCTACCTCGATAGGTCATTGTGCATGGTAGCCTCATCGTGCCAATACATACGAAAGATCTTTGTACTTGCTAGAAGATACATAGTGTCTTGAAACCATTTTTTCCCCCTCTCACCATTTGTGACTCATGTTATGGGTTGTGAACGTTGACCACCAATATTGAAATTCTTTGGTCATGGTTAGTGACATATGCCTAGTTTAATTTGTCACTGTACATGGTTACCACGCAGTGTCACTACGTATTGAAGGTCTTCGTGCTTCCTAGTTGATAGCTAGTGTTTCCAAACCATTGGTACCTCCCTCTGACTCTCAGTGACTCATGTTGTGAGTTGTCAACGTTGACCACATGAAGTGAAATTTGTTGGTCATGGTCAGTGACATATGCATACTTTGGTTGGTCAATGTGCATTGTAGCCACACTGTGCCATTACATATTGAAGGTATTTGTACTTGCTAGTCAATAACTAGTATTCACAAACCATTATCTTCCACCCTGACCATTTGGGACTTGTGTTATGAGTTGTCAAAGTTTACCTCACTTAGTGACATTATTTGCTCATGGTAAGTGACATATGCCTACTTTGGTTGGTCATCGTGCATGGTATACACACCGTGCCATAACTTATTGAAAGTCCTTGTGCTTGCTAGTTGATACCTGGTGTTCCCAAACCATTGTCCCCCCCCCCTCTGACCATTTGTGACTCCTATTATGAGTTGTCAACGTTGACCACACACAGCGGATTTCTTTTTTCAAAGAGAGTACATATGGTTACTTTGGTCGGTCATCGTGCATGGTAGCCACACCGTGCTTATACTCATTGAAGGTCGCATACTTGCTAGTTGAGAACTGATATTCCCAGACCATTGTTTCCCCCTCTGACCGTTTGTGACTTGTGTTATGGTTGGTGAATGTTGACCACCCATATTGAAATTCCCTGGTCATGATCAGTGACATATGCCTAGTTTGGTTGTTTGGTGTGCATATTAGCCACACCGTGCCACTACGCATTGAAGTTCTTTGTCCTTTCTATTTGATACACAGGGTTCCCGAACCATTGTCTCTCCCTCTGATCATTTGCAACTCGTGGCATGAGTTTTCAATGTTGACGACACATAGTGGACTTCTTCGGTCATAGTCAGTGACGTATGCATCCTTTGGTTGGTCACTGTGCACGCTAGCCATACCGTGCCACTGCTTGTTGAAGGTCTTTGTACTTGCTAGTTTATAACTAGTGTTCCCAATCCATTGTTTCCCCCTCTGACCATTTGTTACTCGTGTTATGCGTTTTCAACATTGACCACACATTGTGAAATTCGTTTGGTCATGGTTAGTGACATATGCCCACTTTGGTTTGTGACGGTACATGGTTACCACGCCGTATCACTACGTATTGAAGGTCTCCGTGCTTTCTAGTTGAAAGCTAGTGTTCCCAAGCCATTGTTACCCCCTCTCAATATCTGTTACTCGTGTTGTGAGTTGTCAACATTGACCACATGAAATGAAATTCGTTAGTCATGGTCTGTGACATATGCATACTTTGGCTGGTCACTGTGCATTGTAGCCACACTGTGCCACTACATATTGAAGGTATTTGTACTTGCTAGTCGATAACCAATATTTAGAAACCATTGTCTTGCACTCTGACCATTTGTGACTCGTGTTATGAGTTGTCAAAGTTTACCACACATGGTGATATTCTTTGGTCATGGCCAGTGACACATGCATACATTGGTTGGTCATCGTACGTGGTATCCACACCGTGCCACAAAATATGAAAGGCCAGTGTGCTTGGTAGTTGATACCTGGTGTTCCCAAGCAATTGTTTCCCGCTCTGACTATTTGGGACTCGTATTATGAGTTGTCAACGTTGACCACACACAGCGGATTTGTTTGGTCAAAGGCAGTACATATGCCTTCTTTGGTCGGTCATTGTGCATAGCAGCCACACCGTGCTACTATTGATTGAAAGTCGTTGTACTTGCTAGTTGGTATCTAGTATTCCCAAATCATTGTTTCCCCGTCTAACAACTCGTGACCCACATAATGGGTTGTCAACGTTGACCACACAAAGTAAAATTATTTGGTCATGGTAAGTGGCATATGCCTAATCTGGTTGGTCATTGTGCATGGTAGCCACACCGTTCCACTACTTGTTGAAAGTATTTGCACTTGCTAGTCAATAAATAGCAAAAGGTTCTCCCTTTGACACCAGGTCTGTTTTTGTTGATTTGTTACGCGTAGGTGCCTTCACTGGAATACTCCATCCCACCCTCTAGAGGGATGTTCCGTGGACGACCTGGAGGACAGATTTGCGACCGCATTGTGACACTCCCCCTATCCCCCCATGGCTTAGGCTCGAAGGTACAGTTGAGGCATCACAACACGGCGCCCCCGCCCCCCCTCCCAGGTCGCGAGCCTATTCGATATTGTGCGTACGAGGATTCAAACCCAGAACCTATCGCTTTAGAATCTAACTTTATAAGCACTAAGCCAACTCACGTGGTGATCATGTGATATCCAAATGACATTATAAGGGTTCATATGGGTAAAGGGCATAAAGTAAGGGGGTGTAAGATTAGAGGGTAGTTTTCAAATTTATGAATGTTAAGAAAGTAAGTTTAATCATAAAAATTTGACGCAGACAGAATTTCAAAGTTTGCAACTTCGAGCTTTAATAACCTCTCAACCATTGCTCCGATTGACCAGCCGTAAGTAGGAAAGTTGACTACACACAGTGAAACTCTTTTTATGAAATTTAGTGACACAAGCATACTTTGGTTGGTCATTGTGCATGGTAGCCACACCGTGCCACCACGTATAGAAGGTCCTTGTACTTGCTAGTCGATACCGAGTATTCTGAAACCATTGTTTCTCCCTCTGCCCATTTTTGACTTGTATTATGAGTTGTGAACGTTTACCACACACACTAAACTTCTTTGATCATGAACAGTGATGTATGCCTACTTGGATAGGTCATTGTACACGGTAGCCACACAGTGCCAATACATACAAAAGATCTTTGTACTTGCTAGAAGATACATAGTGTTTTGAAACCATTTTATCCCCATTTTGTCCCCCATGGGATGTAAACGTGGACCACCCATGTTGACATTATTTGGTCATAGTTAGTGACATATGCCTATTTTGGTTTATCACTGTACGTGGTTACCATGTTGTGTCACTACGTATTGAAGGTCTTTGTGCTTCCTAGTTGATAGCTAGTGTTCCCAAACCATTGTTACCCCCCTCTGACTATCAGTGACTCGTGTTGTGAGTTGTCAACATTGACCACATGAAGTGAAATTTGTTGGTCATGGTCAGTGACATATGCATACTTTGGTTAGTCACTGTGCATTGTAGTCACACTGTTCCACTACATATAGAGGGTATTTGTACTTTCTAGTAATTATTTGTTATGAGCTGTCAAAGTTTACTTCACTTAGTGACATTATTTTCTCATTGCCCGTGACATATGCATACTTTGGTTGGTCATCCTGCATGATATCCACACCGTGCAACAACGTATTGAAGGTCCTTGTGCTTGCTAGTTGATACCCGGTGTTCCCAAACCATTGTCTCCCCCCATGACCATTTGTGACTCCTATTATGAGTTGTCAACGTTGACCACACACAGCGGATTTCTTTGGTCAAAGGCAGTACATATGCTTACTTTGGTCGGTCATTGTGCATGGTTGCCACACCGTGCTTATAGTGATTGAAGGTCGCTGTACATGCTAGTTGAGAACTGATATTCCCAGACCATTGTTTCCCCCTCTGACCGTTTGTGACGCGTGTTATGGTTGGTGAATGTTGACCACCCATATTGAAATTCTCTGGTCATGTTCAGTGACAAATGCCTAGTTTGGTTGTTTGGTGTGCATTGTAGCCACACTGTGCAACTACATATTGAAGGTATTTGTACTTGCTAGTCGATAACTAGTATTCACAAACCATTATCTTCCACCTTGACCATTTGAGACTCGTGTTATGAGCTGTCAAAGTTTACAACACTTAGTGACACTATTTGGTCATGGTCAGTGACACATGCCTACTTTGGTTGGTCATCGTGCATGGTATCCACACCGTGCCACAACCTATTGAAGGTCCTTTTGCTTGCTAGTTGATACCTAGTGTTCCCAAACCATTGTCCCCCCCCTCTGACCTTTTGTGCCTACTATTATGAGTTGTCAACGTTGACCACACACAGCGGATTTCTTTGGTCAAAGGCAGTACATATGCTTACTTTTGTCAATCATTGTGCATGGTAGCCACACCGTGCTTTTACTGATTGAAGATCGCTGAACTTGCTAGTTGATAACTGATATTCCCAGACCATTGTTTCGCCCTCTGGCCATTTGTGACTCGTGTTATGGTTGGTGAATGTTGACCACCCATATTGAAATTCTCTGGTCATGGTCAGTGACATATGCCTAGTTTGGTTGTTTGGTGTGCATAGTAGCCACAACATGCCACTACGTATTGAAGTTCTTTTTCCATTGTAATCAATACATAGGGTTCCCAAACCATTGTCTCTCCCTCTGACCATTTGTGACTCGTGTTATGAGTTGTCAATGTTGACCAAACATAGTGGACTTCTTTGGTCATAGTCAGTGACATATGCATCCTTTGACTGGTCACTGTGCACGCTAGCGACAACATGCCACTACTTGTTGGAAATATTTCTACTTGCTAGTTCATAACTAGTGTTCCCAATCCATGGTTTCCCCCACGGACCATTTGTGACTCCTGTTATGGGTTTTCAACATTGACCACACACTGTGAATTCCGTTTGGTCATGGTTAGTGACATATGCCTACTTAGGTTTGTCTCTGTACATGGTTACCACACCGTGTCACTACGTATCGAAGGTCTTTGTGCTTTCTCGTTGATAGCTAGTGTTCCCAAACCATTGTTACCCCCTCTGAATATCTGAGACTTGTGTTGTGAGTTGTCAACATTGACCACATGAAGTGAAATTCTTTCGTCATGGTCAGTGTTATATGCATACTTTGTTTGCTCACTGTGCATTGTCGCCACACTGTGCCACGACATATTGAAGGTATTTGTACTTCCTAGAAATTAATTATTTTTCACAAACCATTGTCTTCCACCCTGACCATTTGTTACTCGTATTATGAGTTGTCAAAGTTTACCACACTTAGTGACATTATTTGGTCATTGTCACTGTCATATGCCTACTTTGGTTGGTCATCGTGCATGGTATCCACACTGTGCCACAACGTATTGAAGCCCCTTGTGCTTGCTATTTGATACTTGGTGTTTCCAAACCATTGCTTCCCCCTCTGACCATTTGTGACTCGTGTTATGAGTTGTCATCGTTGACCACACACAACGGATTCCTTTGGTGAAAGGCAGTACATATGCCTACTTTGGTCGGTCATTGTGCATGGTAGCCACACCGTGCTACTACTGACTGAAGGTCGTTGTACTTGCTAGTTGAGAACTGATATTCCCATAGCATTGTTTCCTCTCCTGGCCATTTGTGACTCCTGTTATGGTTGGTCAACGTTGGCCACCCATATTGAAATTCTTTGGTCATGATCAGTGACATATGCCTAGTTNGTTGACCACACACAACGGATTCCTTTGGTGAAAGGCAGTACATATGCCTACTTTGGTCGGTCATTGTGCATGGTAGCCACACCGTGCTACTACTGACTGAAGGTCGTTGTACTTGCTAGTTGAGAACTGATATTCCCATAGCATTGTTTCCTCTCCTGGCCATTTGTGACTCCTGTTATGGTTGGTCAACGTTGGCCACCCATATTGAAATTCTTTGGTCATGATCAGTGACATATGCCTAGTTTGGTTGTTTGGTGTGCATATTAGCCACACGTGCCACTACGTATTGAAGTTATTTGTCCGTTCTAGTCGATACATAGGGTTCCCAAACCATTCTTTCTCCCTCTGACCATTTGCGACTCGTGGTATGAGTTGTCAATGTTGACCACGCATAGTGGACTTCTTCGGTCATAGTCAGTGACGTATGCATCCTTTGTTTGGTCACTGTACACGCTAGCCATCCTGTGCCACTGCTTGTTGAAGTTCTTCGTACTTGCTTGTTGATAAGTAGTGTTCCCAACCCATTGTTTCCCCCTCAGACCATTTGTAACTCGTTCTATGCGTATTCAACATTGACCACGCACTGTGAAATTCTTTTGGTCATGGTTAGTGACATATGCCTTCTTTGGTTTGTTACTGTACATGGTTACCACACCGTGTCACTGCGTATTGAAGGTCTCCGTGCTTTCTAGTTGATAGCTAGTGTTTGCAAACCATTCTTACCCCCCCTTAATATCTATGACTCGTGTTGTGAGTTGTCAACATTGACCACATGAAGTGAAATTCTTTGGTCATGATCTGTGACATATGCATACTTTAGTTGGTCAATGTGCATTGTAGCCATACTGTGCCACTACATATTGAAGGTATTTGTACTTGCTATTCGATAACTAGTATTTAGAAACCATTATCTTCCACTCTGACCATTCGTGACTCGTGTTATGAGTTGTCAACGTTTACCACACATGGTGATATTCTTTGGTCATGGCCAGTGGCATATGCATACCTTGGTTGGTCATCGTGCATGGTGTCCACACCGTGCCACAACGTATTGAAGGTCATGGTGCTTGCTAGTTGATACCTGGTGTTCCTAAACAATTGTTCCCCCCTCTGACTATTTGAGTTTCGTATTATGAGTTGTCAACGTTGACCATACACAGTGGATTTCTTTGGTCAAAGGCAATACATATGCCTACTTTGGTCGGTCATTCTGCATGGTAGCCACTCCGTGCTACTACTGACTGAAGGTCGCTGTACTTGCTAGTTGAGAACTGATATTCCCGGACCATAGTTTCCCCCTCTTACCGTTTGTGACTCGTGTCATGGTTGGTGAACGTTGACCACCCATATGGAAATTCGTTGGTCATGGTCAGTGACATGTGCCTGGTTTGGTTGTTTGGTGTGCATAGTAGCCACAATGTGCCACTACATATTGAAGTTATTTGTCCTTTCTAGTCCATGCATAGAGTTCCCAAACCATTGTCTCTCCTTCTGACCATTTTTCACTCGTGTCATGAGTTGTCAATGTTGACCACACATCGTGGACTTCTTTGGTCATAACCAGTGACGTATTCATCCGTTCGTTGGTCACTGTGCACGCTAGCCACACTGTGCCACTACTTGTTGAAGTTCTTCGTACGTGCTAGTTGATAACTAGTGTTCCCAACCCATTCTTTCCCCCTCTGACCAGTTGTGACTCGTGTGATGAGTTTTCAACGTTGACCACACAGTGTGAAATTCGTTTGATCATGGTCAGTGACATATGCCTACTTTGGTTTATCAGTTTACATGGTTACCACACCGTGTCACTACTTATTGAAGGTACTCGTGCTTTCTAGTTACTAGCTAGTGTTCCCAAAGCATTGTTACCCCCCTTTGACTATCTGTGACTCGTGTTGTGAGTTTTCAACCCTGACCACATGAAGTGAAATTCGTTGGTCATGGTCAATGACATATGCATACTTTGGTTGGTCACTGTGCATTATAGCCACACTCTGCCTCTACAGATTGAAGGTATTTGTACATGCTAGTCAATAACTAGTATTCACAAACCATTATCTTTCACCCTGACCATTTGTGACTCGTGTTATGAGTTGTCATCGTTTACCAAATGTAGTGACATTATTTGGTCATGGTCAGTGACATATGCCTACTTTGGTTGGTCGTCGTGCATGGTATCCACACCATGCCACAACTTATTGAAGATCCTTGTGCTTGCTAGTTGATACCTGGTGTTCCCAAACCATTGTCTCCCCCTTTGACCATTTGTGACTCATATTATGGGTTCTCAATGTTGACCACACACAGCGGATTTATTTGGTCAAAGGCAATACATATGCTTACGTTGGTCGCTCATTGTGCATGGTAGTCACACCGTGCTTGTATTGATTGAAGGTCGCTGTACTTGCTAGTTGAGAACAGATATTCCTAGAACATTGTTTCCCCCTCTGACCGTTTGTGACTCGTGTTATGGTTGGTGAATGTTGACCACCCATATTGAAGTCCTCTGGTCATGGTCAGTGACATATGCCTAGTTTGGTTTGCTGGTTCGCATAGTAGCCACAAGGTGCCACTATGTATTGAAGTTCTTTGTCCTTTCTAGTCGATTCATATTGTTTCCAAACCATTGTCTCTCCCTCTGACCAATTGTGAATCGTTTTATGAGTTGTCAATGTTGACCATACATAGTCGACTTCTTCGGTCATAGTCAGTGACATATGCATCCTTTGGTTAGTCACTGTGCACGCTAGCCACACCGTGCCACTACTTGTTGGAAATATTTCTACTTACTAGTTCAAAACTAGTGTTCCCAACCCATGGTTTCCCCCACTGACCATTTGTGACTCGTGTTATGAGTTTTCAACGTTGACCACACACTGTCAAATCCGTTTGGTCATGGTTAGTGACATATGCCTAGTTTGGTTGTTTGGTGTGCATATTAGCCACACCGTGCCACTACTTGTTGGAAATATTTCTACTTACTAGTTCAAAACTAGTGTTCCCAACCCATGGTTTCCCCCACTGACCATTTGTGACTCGTGTTATGAGTTTTCAACGTTGACCACACACTGTCAAATCCGTTTGGTCATGGTTAGTGACATATGCCTACTTTGGTTTGTGACTGTACATGGTTACCACGACATGTCACTACGTATCGAAGGTCTCTGTGCTTTCTAGTTGATAGCTAGTGTTCCCAAACCATTGTTACCCCCTCTGAATATCAGTGACTCGTGTTGTGAGTTGTCAACATTGACCAGATGAAGTGAAACTCTTTCGTCATGGTCAGTGACATATGCATACTTTGCTTGGTCACTGTGCATTGTAGCCACACTCTGCCACTACATGTTGAAGGTGTTTGTACTTTCTAGTCAATAACTAGTATTCACAAACCATTATCTTCCACCCTGACCATTTGTGAATCGTGTTATGAGTTGGCAAAGTTTACCACACTTAGTGACATTATTTGGTCATGGTCAGTGACATATGCCTACTTTGGTTGGTCATGGTGCATGGTATCCACACCGTGCCACAACGTATTGAAGCCCTGTGTGCTAGCTATTTGATACTTGGTGTTCCCAAACCATTGTTTCCCCCCTCTGACCATTTGTGACTCGTATTATGAGTTGTCAACGTTGACCACACACAGCGGATTTCTTTGGTCAAAGGCAGTACATATGCGTGCTTTGGTCGGTCATTGTGCATGGTAGCCACACCGTGCTACTACTGATTGAAGGTTGTTGTACTTGCTAGTTGAGAACTGATATTCCCATAGCATTGTTTCCTCTCCTGACCATTTTTGACTCGTGTTATGGTTGGTCAATGTGGGCCACCCTTATTGAAATTCTATGGTCATGATCAGTGACATATGCCTAGTTTGGTTGTTTGGTGTGCATATTAGCCACACCGTGCCACTACGCATTGAAGTTCCCTGACCCTTTTAGTCAATACATAGGGTTCCCAAACCATTGTCTCTCCCTCTGACCATTTGCAACTCGTGGAATGAGTTGTCAATGTTGACCACACATAGTTGAGGTATCACAACACGGCCGCCCACCCCCTC
>SZWC01000005.1:996742-1011113 GCA_023375785.1 Penium margaritaceum | reverse complement strand
AAAACTATTGCCTCACTCTCTGACCAGATTTTGCCATCCTTGGAACCAGTTGCCTCCATAGTTTCAGTCTCTCCAAAAACAGTTGGTGGTGTGAACCAGCCACTGCTAGGGACCCTCCAGGGTGCACACTCACCCTCAGGCCAACATTCACATGCTATTATCTTTCACCTTGACCATTTGTGACTCGTGTTATGAGTTGTCAAAGTTTACCACACTTAGTGACATTATCTGGGCATGGTCAGTGACAAATGCCTACTTTGGTTGGTCATCGTGCATGGTATCCACGCCGTGCCACAACGTATTGAAGGTCTTTGTGCTTGCTAGTTGATACCTGGTGTTCCCAAACCATTGTCTTCCCCTCTGACCATTTGTGACTCATGTTATGAGCTGTCAACGTTGACCACACACTGCGGATTTCTTTGGTCAAAGGCTGTACATATGCTTACTTTGGTCGGTCATTGTGCATGGTAACCACACCGTGCTACTACTGAATGAAGGTCGTTGTACTTGCTATTTGAGAACTGATATTCCCATAGCATTGTTTCCTCCCCTGACCGTTTGTGACTCGTGTTATGGTTGGTCAACGTTGACCACCCATATAGAAATTCTCTGGTGATGATGAGTGACATATGCCTACTTTGGTTGTTTGGTGTGCATATTAGCCACACCGTGCCACTACGTATTGAAGTTCTTTCTCCTTTCTAGTCAAGACATAGGGTTCCTAAACCATTGTCTCTCCTTCTCACCATTTGTGACTCGTTTTATGAGTTGTCAATGTTGACCACACATAGTGGACTTCTTCGGTCATAGTCAGTGATGTATGCATCCTTTGGTTGGTCACTGTGCACGCTAGCCATACCGTGCCACTGCTTGCTGAAGGTCTTTGTACTTTCTAGTTGATAACTAGTGTTCTTAAATCCATTGTTTCCCCCTCTGAACATTTGTGACTCTTGTTATGCGTTTTCGACGTTGACCACACACTGTGAAATTATTTTGGTCATGGTTAGTGAGATATGTCTACTTTGGTTAGTCACTGTACATGGTTACTATGCTTTGTAACTACGTATTGAAGGTCTTTGTGCTTTCTAGTTGATAGCTAGTGTTCCCAGACCATTGTTACTCCCTCTGAATATCCTTGACTCGTGTTGTGAGTTGTCATTATTGACCACATGAAGTGAAATCCTTGGTCATGGTCAGTGACATATGCATACTATGGTTGGTCACTGTGCATTGCAGCCACACTGTGCCACTACATATTGAAGGTATTTGTACTTGCTAGTCAATAACTAGTATTTAGAAACCATTATCTTCCACTCTGACCATTTGTGACTCGTGTGATGCGTTGTCAAAGTTTACCACAAATGGTGACATTGTTTGTTCATGGTAAGTGACATATGCATACCTTGGTTGGTCATCCTGCATGGTATCCAGGCAGTGCCACAACATATTGAAGGTCATTGTGCTTTTCTAGTTGATACATGGTGTTCCCAAGCAATTGTTTCCCCCTCTGACTATTTGTGACTCGTATTATGAGTTGTCAATGTTGACCACACACAGCGGATTTCTTTGGTCAAAGGCAGTACATACACCTACTTTGGTCGGTCGTTGTGCATTGTAGCCACACCGTGCTACTACTGACTCAAGGTCGTTGTACTTGCTAGTTGAGAACTGATATTCGCGGACCATTGTTTCCCTCTCTGACCGTTTGTGACTCGTGTTATGGTTGGTGAACGTTGACCACCCATATTGAAATTCTTTGGTCATGGTCAGTGACATATGCCTAGTTTGGTTTTTTGGCATGCATAGTAGCCACACCGTACCACTACGTTTTGAAGTTACTTGTCCTTTCTAGTCCATGCATAGGGTTCTCAAACAATTGGCTCTCCATCTGACCATTTGCGACTCGTTTCACGAGTTGTCAACGTTGACCACGCATACTGGACTTCTTCGGTCATAGTCGGTGACGTATTCATCCTTTGGTTGCTCACTGTGCACGCTAGCCACACCGTGCCACTACTTGTTGAAGTTCTTCGTACTTGGTAGTTGATAACTAGTGTTCCCAACCCATTGTTTCCCCCCTCTGACCATTTGTGACTTGTGTTAGGAGTTTTCAACATGGACCACACACACTGAAATTTGTTGGTCATGGTTAGTGACATACGCCTACTCTGGTTTGTCACTGTAGATGGTTACCAAGCCGTGTCACTACACATTGAACGTATTTGTACTTACTACTTGATAACTAGTATTCACAAACCATTGTCTTCCGCTCTTACCATTTGTGACTCGTGTTATGAGTTAACAAAGTTTACCACACTTAGTGACATTTTTTTGTCATGGTCAGTGACATATGCCTACTTTGGTTGGTCATCGTGCATGGTATCCACACCGTGCCACAGTGTATTGAAGGTCCTTGTGCTTGCTAGTTGATACCTTATGTTCCCAAACCATTGTCTCCCCCTCCGACCATTTGTGACTCCTATTATGAGTTGTCAACGTTGAACACAAACAACGGATTTCTCTGGTAAAAGGCAGTACACATGCCTACTTTGGTCGGTCATTGTGTATGGTAGCCACACCGTGCTACTACTGATTGAATGTCGATGTACTTACTAGTTGGTATCTAATATTCCCAACCCATTGTTTCCCCCTCTAAAAACTGGTGACCCATATCATGGGTTGTCAACATTGACCACTCATAGTCAAATTATTTGGTCATGGTAAGTGGCACATACCTCATCTGGTTGGTCAACGTTGACCAACCATATAGAAATTCTCTGGTGATGATTAGTGACATATGCCTACTTTGGTTGTTTGGTGTGCATATTAGCCACACCGTGCCACTACGTATTGAAGTTCTTTGTCCTTTCTAGTCAATACATAGGGTTCCCAAACCACTGTCTCTCCCTCTCACCATTTGTGACTTGTGTTATGAGTTTTTAATGTTGACCACACATAGTGGACTTCTTCGGTCATAGTCAGTGACATATGCATCCTTTGGTTGGTCACTGTGCACGCTAGCCATGCCGTGCCACTGCTTGTTGAAGGTCTTTGTACTTGCTAGTTGATAACTAGTGTTCCCAACCCATGGTTTCCCCCCACTGAGCATTTTAACTCGTGTTATTAGTTTTCAACGTTGACCACACACTTTCAAATCCGTTTGGTCATGGTTAGTGACATATGCCTACTTTGGTTTGTCACTGTACATGGTTACCAGGCCGTGTCATTGCGTATCGAAGGTCTTTGTACTTTCTAGTTGATAGCTAGTGTTCCGACACCATTGTCAACCCCTATGAATATCTGTGACTCGTGTTGTGAGTTGTCAACATTGACCACATGAAGTGAAATTATGTCCTCATGGTGAGTGACATATGCATACTTTGGTTGGTCACTGTGCATTGTAGCCACACTATGCCACTCCATATTGAAGGGATTTGTACTTTGTACTCAATAAGGAGTATTCACAAACAATTATCTTCCACCCTGACCATTTGTGACTCCTGTTATGAGTTGTCAAAGTTTACCACACTTATTGACATTATTTGGATATGGTCAGTGACATATGCCTGCTTTGGTTGGTCATCGTGCATGGTATCCACACTGTGCCACTACTTGTTGAAAATGTTTCTACTTGCTAGTTGATAGCTAGTGTTCCCAACCCGTGGTTTCCCCCACTGACCATTTGTGACTCGTGTTATGTGTTTTCAATGTTGACCACACACTGTGAAATCTGTTTCGTCATGGTTAGTGACACATGCCTACTTTGGTTTGTCACTGTACATGGTTACCACGCTGTGTCACTACATATTAAAGGTCTTTGTGCGTTCTAGTTGTCAGGTAGTGTTCCCAAGCCATTGTTACCCCCTCTGACTATCTGTGACTCGTGTTGTGAGTTGTAAATGTTGACCACATGAAGTGAATTTCTTTGTACATGGTCAGTAACATATACATACTTTGGTTGGTCACTGTGCATTACAGCCACACTGTGCCACTCCATATTGAAGGTATTTGTACTTTCTACTCAATAAGGAGTATTCACAAACAATTATCTTCCACCCTGACCATTTGTGACTATGAGTTGTCAAAGTTTACAACACTTATTGACATTATTTGGTCATGGTCAGTGACATCTGCCTACTTTGGTTGGTCATCGTGCATGGTATCCACACTGTGCCACAACGTATTGAAGCCCCTTGTGCTTGCTTCTTGATACTTGGTGGTCCCAAACCATTGTTTCCCTCTCTGACCATTTTTGACTTGTATTATGAGTTGTGAACGTTGACCACACACAGCGGATTTGTTTGGTCAAAGGCAGTACATATGCCTGGTTTGGTCATTCATTGTGCATGGTAGCCACACCGTACTACTACTGACTGTAAATCGTTGTACTTGCTAGTTTAGAACTGATATTCCCATAGAATTCTTTCATGTCCTGGCTATTTGTGACTCGTGTTATGGTTGGTCAACGTTGGCCACCGATATTGAAATTCTCTGGTCATGATCAGTAACATATGCCTTGTTTGGCTGTTTGGTGTGCATGTTAGCCACACCGTGCCACTACGTATTGAAGTTCCTTGTCCTTTCTAGAAGATACATAGGTTTCCCAAACCATTGTCTCTCCTCTTACCATTTGCGAATCGTGGTATGAGTTTTCAACGTTGACAACACATAGTGGACTTCTTCGGTCATAGTCAGTGACGTATGCATCATTTGGTTGGTCACTGTGCACGCTAGCCACACCGTGCCACTACTTGTTGGAAATCATTCTACTTACTAGTTCATAACTAGTGTTCCCAACCCATGGTATCCCCCACTGACCATTTGTGACTCGTGTTATGAGTTTTCAACGTTGACCACACACTGTGAAATTCGTTTGGTCATGGTTAGTGACACATGCGTACTTTGGTTTGTCACTGTACATGGTTACCACGCCGTCTCACTACGTATTGAAGGTCGCTGTGCTTTCTAGTTGTCAGCTAGTGTTCCAAAACCATTGTTAGTTTTCTCTGACTGTCTGTGACTCGTGTTGTGAGTTGTAAATGTTGACCACATGAAGTGAATTTCTTTGTTCATGGTCGCTGACACCCATATTGAAATTCTCTGGTCATGCTCAGTGACATATGCCTAGTTTGGTTGTTTGGTGTGCTTATTAGCCACACCGTGCCACTACGTATTGAAGTTCTTTGTCCTTTCTAGTCAATACATAGGGTCCCCAAACCATTGTCTCTCCCTCTGACCATTTCTGACTCATGGTATGAGTTGTCAATGTTGACCACACAATGTGGACTTCTTCAGTCATAGCCAGTGACGTATGCATCCTTTGGTTGGTCACTGCGCACGCTAGCCATACCGTGCCACTGCTTGTTGAAGGTCTTTGCACTTGCTAGTTGATAACTAGTGTTCCCAACCCATTGTTTCCCCCTCTGGTCATTTGTGACTCGTGTTATGCGTTTTCAACGTTGACCACACGGTGTGAAATTATTTTGGTCATGGTTATTGACATATGCCTACTTTGGTTTGTCACTCTACATGGTTACCACGCCGTGTCACTACGTATTGAAGGTCTCCGTGCTTCCTAGTTGAGAGCTAGTGTTCCCAAACCATTGTTACCCCCTCTGAATATCTGTGACTCGTATTGTGAGTTGTCAACATTGACCACATGAAGTAAAATTCTTTGTTCATGGTCAGTGACATATGCATACTTTGGTTGGTCACTGTGCATTGTAGCCACACCATGCCACTACATATTGAAGGTATTTGTACTTGCTACTCGATAACTAGTATTCACAAACCATTGTCTTCCACTCTGAGCATTCATGACTCATGTTATGAGTTTTCAAAGTTTACCACACTTAGTGACATTATGTGGTCATGGTCAGTGACATATGCCTACTTTGGTTGTTCATCATGCATGGTATCCACACCGTGCCCCAATGTATTGAAGGTCCTTGTGCTTGCTAGTTGATACCTGGTGCTCCCAAACCATTGTCTCCCCCTCTGACCACTTGTGACTCCTATTATGAGTTGTCAACGTTGAACACACACAGCGGATTTCTTTGGTCAAAGGCAGTTCCCATGCCTACTTTGGTCGGTCATTCTGCATGGTAGCCACATTGTGCTACTACTGATTGAAGGTCGCTGTACTTGCTTGTTGGTATCTAGTATTCCCAAACAATAGTTTCCCCCTCTGACAACTTGTGACCCATGTTATGGGTTGTCAACGTTGACCACACATAGTATTTTTTTTTTTTTCATGGTAAGTGGCACATGCTTAATCTGGTTGGTCATTGTGCATGGTAGCCACACCGTTCCACTACTTGTTGAAAGTCTTTGCACTTGCTATTCAATAAATAGCAAAAGGTTTCTCCATTTGACACCAGGTCAGTTTTTGTTGATTTGTTATGAGTTGTCAAAGATTACCACACTTAGTGACATTTTTTGGTCATGGTCAGTGAATTATGACTACTTTGGTTGGTCATCGTGCATGGTGTCCACACCGTGCGACAACGTATTGAAGGTCCCTGTGCTTGCTAGTTGATACCTGGTGTTCCCAAACCATTGTCTCCCCCTCTGACCATTTGTGACTCCTATTATGAGTTGTCAACGTTGACCACACACAGCGGATTTCTTTGGTCAAAGGCACTACATATGCTTACTTTCGTCGGTAATTGTGCATGGTAGCCACACCGTGCTTGTACTGATTGAAGATCGCTGTACTTTCTAGTTGATAACTGACATTCCCAGACCATTGTTTCCCCCTCTGACCGTCTGTGACTCGTGTTATGGTTGGTGAATGTTGACCACCCATATTGAAATTCTCTGGTCATGGTCAGTGACATATAACTAGTTTGGTTGTTTGGTGTGCATAGAAGCCACAACGTGCCACTACGTATTGCAGTTCTTTGTCCTTTCTAGTTGATACGTAGGGTTCTCAAATCATTGTCCCTCTCTCTGGCCATGTGTAACTCGTGTTATGAGTTGTCAATGTTGACCATAAATAGTGGAATTCTTCGGTCATAGTCAGTGATATATGCATCCTTTGGTTGGTCACTGTGCACGCTAGCCACACCGTGCCACTACTTGTTGGAAATCTTTCTACTTGCTAGTTGATATCTAGTGTTCCCAACCCATTGTTCTCCCCTCTGACCATTTGTGACTCGTGTTATGCATTTTCAACGTTGACCACACACTGTGAAATTGTTTTGGTCATGGATAGTGACATATGCCTACATTGGTTTGTCACTGTACATGGTTACCACGCCGTGTCACTACGTATTGAAGGTCTCTGTGCTTTCTAGCTGATAGCTAGTGTTTCCAAACCATTGTTACCCCCTCTGAATATCTGAGGATCGTGTTGTGTGTTGGCAACATTGACCACATGAAGTGAAATTCTTTGTTCATGGTCTCTGACATATGCATACTTTGGTCGGTCACTGTGCATTGTAGCCACACTGTGCCACTACATATTGAAGGTATTTGTACTTGCTAGTCAATAAATAGTATTCATAAACCATAATCTTCCACTATGACCAGTTGTGACTGGTGTTATGAGTTGTCAAAGTTTACCACACTTAGTGACATTATTTGATCATGGTTTGTGACATATGCCTCCTTTTGCTGGTCATCGTGCATGGTATCCACACTGTGCCTTGACGTATTGAAGCTCCTTGTGCTTGCTATTTGATACTTGGTGTTCCCAAACCATAATTTTCCCTCTCTGACCATTTGTGACTCGTATGATGAGTTTTCAACATTGAACACACGCAGCGGATTTCTTTGGTCAAAGGCAGTACATGTGCCTACTTTGGTCGGTCATTGAGCATGGTAGCCACAGCGTGCTACTACTGACTGAAGGTAGTTGTACTTTCTAGATAAGAACTGATATTCCCATAGCATTGTTTCCTCCCCTGACCGTTTGTGACTCGTGTTATGGTTGGTCAACGTTGACCACCCATATTGAAATTCTCTGGTCATGGTCAGTGACATATGCCTAGTTTGGTTGTTCGGTGAGCATATCAGCCACACCGTGCCACTACATTTTGAATTTCTTTGTCCTTTCTAGTTGATACATAGGGTTCCCAAACCATNGTTGTACTTTCTAGATAAGAACTGATATTCCCATAGCATTGTTTCCTCCCCTGACCGTTTGTGACTCGTGTTATGGTTGGTCAACGTTGACCACCCATATTGAAATTCTCTGGTCATGGTCAGTGACATATGCCTAGTTTGGTTGTTCGGTGAGCATATCAGCCACACCGTGCCACTACATTTTGAATTTCTTTGTCCTTTCTAGTTGATACATAGGGTTCCCAAACCATTACCTCTCCCTCTGACCATTTGGGACTCGTGTTATGAGTTGTCAATGTTGATCACACATAGTGGACTTCTTCGGTCATAGTCAGTGACGTATGCATCATTTTGTTGGTCACTGTGCACGATAGTCATACAGTGCCACTGCTTGTTGCAAGTCTTTGTACTTGCTAGGTGATGACTAGTGTTCCCAACCCATTGTTTCCCCCCTCTGACCATTTGTGACTCGTGTTATGCGTTTTCAACGTTGACCACACACTGTGAAATTCTTTTGGTCATGGTTAGTGACATATGCCTACTTTGGTTTGTCACTGTACATGGTTACCAAGCCGTGTCACTACGCATTGAAGGTACTTGTGCTTTCTAGTTGATAGCTAGTGTTCCCAAACCATTGAGATCCCCCTTTGACTATCGGTGACTCGTGTTGTGAGTTTTCAACGCTGACCACATGAAGTGAAATTTGTTGGTCATGGTCAGTGACATATGCATACATTGGTTGGTCACCGTGCATGGTAGCCATGCTGTGCCACTACATATTGAAGGTATTTGTACTTGCTACTCAATAACTAGTATTCACAAACCATTGTCTTCCACTCTGACCAGTTGTGACTTGTGTTATGAGCTGTCAAAGTTGACCACAAACGGTGACACTATTTGGTCATTGTCAGTGACATATGCCTCCTTTGGTTGGTCATCATGCATGGTATCCACACCGTGCTGCAACTTATTGAAGGTCCTTGTGCTTGCTAGTTGATACCTGGTATTCCCAAACCATTGTCGCCCCTCTTACCATTTGTGACTCCTATTGTGAGTTGTCAACGTTGACCACACACATCGGATTTCTTTGGTCAAAGGCAGTACATATGCTTACTTTGGTTGGTCATTGTGCATGGTAGCCACACCGTGGCTATACTGAATGAAGGTTGCTGTACTTGCTAGTTCAGAACTGATATTCACATGCCATTGTTTCCCCCTCTGACCGTTTGTGACTCGCGTTATGGTTGGTGAATGTTGACCACCCATATTGAAATTCTTTGGTCATGGTCAGTGACACATGCCTAGTTTGGTTGTTCGGTGTGCATTATAGCCACACTGTGCCACTACGTATTGAAGTTCTTTGTCCTTTCTATTCGATACATAGGGTAACTAAACCATAGTCTCCCCCTCTGACCATTTGTGACTCGTGTTATGAGTTGTCAATGTTGACCTTACATAGGTGACTTCTTCGGTCATAGTCAGTGACATATGCATCCGTTGGTTGGTCAATGTGCACACTAGCCACACCGTTCCACTACTCGTTGAAAATCATTCTACTTGCTAGATGATAACTAGTGTTCCCAACCCATGGTTTCCCCCACTGACCATTTGTGACTCGTCTTATGACTTATCAAAGTTGACCACAAACTTTCAAATCCGTTTGGTCATGGTTAGTGACATATGCCTACTTTGGTTTGCCACTAGACATGGTTACCACGCCGTGTCACTACGTATAAAAGGTCTTTGTGCTTTCTAGTTGATAGCTAGTGTTCCCAAACCACTGTTACCCCCTCTGAATATTTGTGACTCGTGTTAAAAGTTGTCAACACTGACCACATTAAGTGAAAGTCTTTCATCGTGGTCAGTGACACATGCATACTTTGGTTGGTCACTGTACATTGTAGCCACACTGTGCCACTACACATTGAAGGTATTTGTACTTTCTAAGGTAGAGTTGAGGTATCACAAGGCGGCTGGCCCCCCCTCCCCCTTCCCAGGTCACGAGCCTAGTCTATATTGCGCGTACAAGAATTCAAACCCAGGACCTATCCCTCCAGAATCGAACTCTATAAGCACTAAGCCAACTCATATAGTGTTCATGTGATGTCCAAATGACAGTATAAGGGTTCCTATGGGTAAAGGGCATAAATCAAGGGGGTGTAAGATTAGAGGGTCGTTTTCAAAATTATGAATGATAACAAAGTTAGTTTAATCATAAAAAATTGACGCAGATGGAATTTCAAATTATGTAACTTCGAGCTTGAATAACCTACCAACCATTGCTCCGATTGACCAGCCGTAAGAAGGAAAGTTGACTACACACATTGAAACTCGTTTCATGATATTCAGTGACACAAGCATACTTTGGTTGGTCATTGTGCATGGTAGTCACACCGTGCTACCACTTACCAAAGGTCTTTGTACTTGCTAGTCGATACCGAGTATTCCCAAACCATTATTTCTCCTTCCGCACATTTTTGACTTGTATTATGCATTGTGAATGTTGACCACACATACTAATCCTCTTTGGTCACGAGCAGTGATGTATGCCTTCTTGGATAGGTCACTGTGCACGGTAGCCACACCGTGCAAATACATACAAAAGATCTTTGTACTTGCTAGAAGAGAAATAGTGTTTTGAAACCATTTTTTCCCCATCTGACCATTTGTGACTCATGTTATGGGTTGTGAACGTTGACCACCCATATTGAAATTCGTTGGTCATGGTTAGTGACATATGCCTAGTTTGGTTTGTCACTGTACATGGTTACCACGGCGTGTCACTACGTATTGAAGGTCTCTGTGCTTCCTAGTTGATAGCTAGTGTTCCCAAACCACTGTTACCTCCCTCTGACTATCAGTGACTCGTGTTGTGAGTTGTCAACGTTGACCACATGAAGTGAAATTTGTTTGTCATGGTCAGTGACATATGCATACTTTGGTTGGTCACTGTGCATTGTAGCCACACTGTGCCACTACATATTGAAGGTATTTGTACTTGCTAGTCAATAACAAGTAGTCACAAACCATTATCTTCCACCCTGACCATTTGTGACTCGTGTTATGAGTTGTCAAAGTTTACCACAGTTAGTGACATTATTTGGTCATGGTCAGTGACATATGCCTACTTTGGTTGGTCATCGTGCATGGTATCCACACCGTGCCACAACTTAATGAAGGTCCTTGTGCTTGCTAGTTGATACCTGGTGTTCCCAAACCATTGTCTCCCCCTCTAACCATTTGTGACTCCTACTATGAGTTGTCAACATTGACCACACAGAGCATATTTATTTGGTCAAAGGCAGTACATATGCTTACTTTGGTCGGTTATTGTGCATGGTAGCCACATGGTGCTAATACTGATTGAAGGTCGCTGTACTCGCTCGTTGAGAACTGATATTCCCAGACCATTGTTTCCCCCTCTGACCGTTTGTGACTCGTGTTATGGTTGGTGAATGTTGACCACCCATATTGAAATTCTTTGGTCATGGTCAGTGACATATGCCTAGTTTGGTTGTTTGGTGTGCATAGTAGCCACACTCTGCCACTACGTATTGTAGTTCTTTGTCCTTTCTAGTCAATACATAGGGTACCCAAACCATTGTCTCCCCCTCTGACCATTTATGACTTGTGTTATGAGTTGTCAATGTTGACCATACATAGTGGACTTCTTCCGTCATATTCAGTGACATATGCATCCTTTGGTTGGTCAATGTGCACGCTAGCCACACCGTGCCACTACTCGTTGATAATATTTCTACTTGCTAGTTGATAACTAGTGTTCCCAACCCATGGTTTCCCCCACTGACCATTTGTGACTCGTGGTATGAGTTTTCAACGTTCACCACACACTTTCAAATCCGTTTGGTCATGGTTAGTGACATATGCCTACTTTGGTTTGTCATTGTACATGGTAACCAGGCCGTGTCACTATGTATCAAAGGTCTTTGTGCTTTCTACTCGATAGCTAGTGTTCCCAAACCATTGTTATCCCCTCGGAATATCCGTGACTTGTGTTGTGAGTTGTCAACATTGACCACATGAAGTGAAATTCTTTCGTCATGGTCAGTGACATATGCATACTTTGGTTGGTCACTGTACACTGTAGCCACACTGTGCCACTACACATTGAAGGTATTTGTACTTTCGCGTCGATAACTAGTATTCACAAACCATTATCTTCCACTCTGACCATTTGTGACCCCTGTTATGAGTTGTCAGAATTTACCACACTTAGTGACATTACTTGGTCATGGTCAGTGACATATGCCTACTTTGGTTGGTCATCGTGCATGGTATCCACACCATGCCACAACGTATTGAAGCTCCTTGTGCTTGCTATTTGATACTTGGTGTTCTTAAACCATTGTTTCCCTCTCTGACCATTTGTAACTCGTATGATGAGTTGTCAACGTTGACCACACACAGCGGATTTCTTTGGTCAATGGCAGTACATATGCGTACTTTGGTTGGTCATTGTGCATGGTAGCCACTCTGTGCTACTACTGACTGATGGGCAGTGTATTTACTAGTTGAGAACTGATACTCCCAAACCATTGTCTTTCCATCTGACCATTTGTGACTCGTGTTATGAGTTGTTAATGTTGACCACACATACTGGACTTCTTCGGTCATAGTCAGTGACATATGCATCATTTGGTTGGTCACTGTGCATGCTAGCCATACCGTGCCACTGCTTGTTGAAGGTCTTTGCACTTGCTAGTTGATAACTAGTGTTCCCAACCCATTGTTTCCCCCTCCGACCATTTGTGACTCGTGTTATGCGTTTTTAATGTTGACCACACACTGTGAAATTCTTTTGGTCATGGTTAGTGACATATGCCTACTTTGGTTTGTCACTGTACATGGTTATCACGCTTTGTCACTACATATTGAAGGTATTTGTGCTTTCTAGTTGATAGCTAGTGTTCCCAAACCATTCTTACCCCCCTTTGGCTATCTTTGACTCTTGTTGTGAGTTTTCAACGCTGACCACATGAAGTCAAATTCGCTAGTCATGGTCAGTGACATATGCATACTTTGGTTGGTCACCGTGCATGGTAGCCACTCTGTGCCACTATATATTGAAGGTATTTGTACTTGCTACTCATTAACTAGTATTCACTACCCATTGTCTTCCACTCTGACCATTTGTGACTCGTGGTATGAGCTGTCAATGTTTACTACACTTAGTGACATTATTTGGTCATGGTCAGTGACATATGCCTGCTTTGGTTGGTCATCGTGCATGGTATCCACACCGTGCCGCAACTTATTGAAGGTTCTTGTGCTTTCTAGTTGACACCTGGTGTTCCCAAACCATTGTCTCCCCCTCTCACCCTTTGTGACTCCTATTTTTAGTTGTCAACATTGACCACACATAGCGGATTTATTTTGTCAAGGGCAGTACATATGCCTACTTTGGTCGGTCATTATGCATGGTACCCACATCGTACTTATACTGATTGAAGGTCGCAGTACTTGCTAGTTGTTAACTGGTATTTCCAGACCATTGTTTCCCCCTCTGACTATTTGTGACTCGCGTTATGGTTGGTGAATGATGACCACCCATATTGAAATTATTTAGTCATGGTCAGTGACATATGCCTAGTTTGGTTGTTTGGTTTGCATAGTACCCACACTATGCTCCTACGTATTGAATTTCTTTGTCCTGTCTAGTCAATACATACGGTTCCCAAACCATTGTCTCTCCTCTGACCATTTGTGACTCGTGTTAGGAGTTGCCAATGTTGACCATACATAGTGGACTTCTTCGGTCATAGTCAGTGACATATGCATCCTTTGGTTGGTCACTGTACACGCTAGCCACACCGTGCCACACCGTGCCACTACTTGTTGAAAATCGTTCTACTTGCTAGTTTATAACTAGTGTTCCAACCCATTGTTTCCCTCACTGACCATTTGTGACTCGTGTTATGAGTTTTCAATGTTGACCACACGTTTTAAAAACCGTTTGGTCATGGTCCGTGACATATGCCTACGTTGGCTTGTCACTGTACATGGTTACCATGCCGTGTCACTACATATCAAAGGTTTTTGTGCTTTCTAGTTGATAGATAGTGTTCCCAAACCATTCTTGCCCCCTCTGAATATCTGTCAATCGTGTTGTGAGTTGTCAACATTGACCACATGAAGTGGAATTCTTTCGTCATGGTCAGTGACATGTCCATACTTTGGTTGGTCACTGTGCATTGTAGCCACACCGTGCCACTACACATTGAAGGTAATTGTACTTTATAAGTTAGAGTTGAGGTATCACAACACGGCCGCCCCCCCCCCCCCC
>SZWC01000005.1:943953-995783 GCA_023375785.1 Penium margaritaceum | reverse complement strand
CTGTCCCCCAGGTCGTCCACGGAACATCCCTGTAGGGGGGTGGGCGGGAGTATTCCAGTGAAGGCACCTACGCGTAACAAATTACCAAAAACTGACATGATGTCAAGGGGAGAAACCTTTTGCTATTTATTGACTAGCAAGTGCAAAGAATTTCAACAAGTAGTGGAACGGTGTGGCTACCATGTACAATGACCAACCAGATTAGGCATGTGCCACTAACCATGACCAAAAAAAGTTTACTATGCGTGGTCAACGTTGACAACCCATAGTATGGGTCACGAGTTGTCAGAGGGGGAAACAATGGTTTGGGAATACTAGATACCAACTGACAAGTACAACGACCTTCAATCAGTAGTAGCACAATGTGGCTACCATGCATAATGACCGACCAAAGTAGGCATATGTACTGCCTTTGACCAAATAAATCCACTGTGTGTGGTCAACGTTGACAACTCATAATACGGGTCACGAATGATCAGAGGGGGAGACAATTGTTTGGGAACAGCAGGTATCAACTAGCAAGCACAATGACCTTCAATACGTTGTGGCACGGTGTGGATACCATGCAGGATGACCAACCAAGGTATGCATATGTCACTGGCCATGACCAAAGAATATCACCATGTGTGGTAAACTTTGACAACTCACAACACGAGTCACAAATGGTCAGAGTGGAAGATAATGGTTTGTGAATACTAGTTATCGAGTACCAAGTACAAGTACCTTCAATATGTAGCGGCACAGCGTGGCTACCATGCACAGGGACCAACCAAAGTATGCATATGTCACTGACCATGACCAACAAATTTCACTTCATGTGGTCAACGTTGACAACTCACAACACGAGCCACTGATAGTCACAGGGAGGTAACAACGGTTTGGGAACACTAGCTATCAACTAGGAAGCACAAAGACCTTCAATACATAGTGACACGGCGTGGTAACCACGTACAGTGACAAACCAAACCAGGCATATGTCACTAACCATGACCAAAGAATTTCAATATGGGTGGTCAACGTTCACAACCCATAACATGAGTCACAAATGGTCAGAGGGGAAAACAATGGGTTGGGAACACTAGGTATCAACAAGCAAGTACAAAGACCTTCAACAAGCAGTGGCACTGTATGGCTAGCGTGCACAGTGACCAACCAAAGGATGCATACGTCACTGACTATGACCGAAGAAGTCCACTATGTGTGGTCAACATTGACAACTCATAACACGAGTCGAAAATGGTCAGAGGGAGAGACAATGGTTTGGGAACCCTATGTATCGCCTACAAAGGACAAGGAACTTCAATACGTAGTGGCACGGTGTGGTGAATATGAACACCAAACAACCAAACTAGGCATATGTCACTGATAATGACTAGAGAATTTCAATATGGGTGGCCAACGTTGACCAATCATAACACGAGTCACAAACAGTCAGGAGAGGAAACAATGCCATGGGAGTATCAGTTCTCAACTAGCAAGTACAACGAACTTCAGTCGCTAGTAGCACGGTGTAAGTGCCATGCACACTGACTGCCCAAAGTAGGCATATGAACTGCCTTTTACCAAAGAAATCCGCTGTGTGTGGTCAACGTTCACAACTCATAACACGAGTCACAAATGGTCAGAGGGCGAAGCAATGGTTTGGGAACACCAAGTATCAAATAGCAAGCACAAGGGGCTTCAATACGTTGTGGCACGGTGTGGATACCATGCACGATGACCAACCAAAGTAGGCATATCTCACTGACCATGACCAAATAATGTCACTAAGGGTGGTAAACGTTGACAACTCATAACACGAGTCACAACTGGTCAGGGTGGAAGATAATGGTTATGAATACTAGTTATGGACTACCAAGTACAAATACCTTCAATATGTATTGGCACAATGTGGCTACAATGCAAAGTGACCAATCAAAGTATGCATATATCACGAACCATGAAAAAAGACGTTCGCTTCATGTGGTCAATGTTGATAACTTACAACACGAGTCACAGATATTCAGAGGGGGTAACAATGGTTTGGGAACACTAGCTATCAACTAGAAAGCACAAAGACCTTCAATACGTAGTGACACGGCATGGTAACCACGTACAGTGACAAACCAAAGTATGCATATGACAATAACCATGACCAAAAGAGTTTCACAGTGTGTGGTCAACGTAGAAAACGCATAACACGAGTCACAAATGGTCAAAGGGGGAAACAGTGGGTTGGGAACATTAGTTATCAACTAGCAAGTACATAGACCTTCAACAAGCAGTGGCACAGTATTGCTAGTGTGTAAAGTGACCAATTAAACGATGCATATGTCACTGACTATGATGGAAGAAGTCCACTATGTGTGGTCAACAATGACAACTCATACCACGAGTCGGAAATGGTCAGAGGGTGAGACAATGGTTGGGGAACCCCATGTATTGACTAGAATGGACAAGGAACTTGAATACGTAGCGGCACGGTGTGGCTAATATGCACACCAAACAACCAAAGTAGGCATATGTCACTGATCATGACCAGAGAATTTCAATATGGGTGGCCAACGTTGACCAACCATAACACAAGTCACAAACGGTCAGGGGAGGAAACAATGCTATGGGAATATCAGTTCTCAACTAGCAATTACAACGACCTTCAGTCAGTAGTAGCACGGTGTGGCTACCATGCACAATGACCGACCAAAGCAGGCATGTATTCTGCCTTCGACCAAAGAAATCCACTGTGTGTGGTCAATGTTAACAACTCATAAAACGAGTCACAAATGGTTAGAGGGGGAAACAATGGTTTGGGAACACCAAGTATTAAATAGCAAGCACAAGGAGCTTCAATATGTTGTGGCACGGTGTGGATACCATGCACGATGACCAACCAAAGTAGGCATATGTCACTGAACATGACCAAATAATTTCACTATGTGTGGTAAACTTTGACAACTCATAACACAAGTCACAAATCGTCAGAGTGTAAGATAATGGTTTATGAATACTAGTTATCGACTAGCAAGTACAAATACCTTCAATATGTAGTGGCACAGTGTGGCTACAATGCACAGTGACCAACCAAAGTATGCATATGTGACTGACCATGACAAAAGAATCTCACTTCATGTAGTCAATGTTGACAACTCACAACACGAGTCACAGACATTGAGAGGGGGGAACAATGGTTTGGGAACACTAGCTATCAACTAGAAAGCACAAAGACCTTCGATACGTAGTGACACGGCGTGGTAACCATTTACAGTGACAAACAAAATTAGGCATATGTCACTAGCCATGACCAAACGGATTTGACAGTGTGTGGTCAACTTTGACAACTCATAACACGAGTCACAAATGGTCAGTGGGGGAAACCATGGGTTGGGAACACTAGTTATGAACTAGCAAGTAGAAAGATTTCCAACAAGTAGTGGCATGGTGTGGCTAGCGTGCACAGTGACCAACCAAAGGATGCATATGTCACTGACTATGACCGAAGAAGTCCACTATGTATGGTCAACGTTGACAACTCATAACACGAGTCATTGATGGTCAGAGGGAGAGAAAATGGTTTGGGAACCCTATGTATCGACTAGGAAGGACAAAGAATTTCAATATGTAGTGCCACGCTGTGGCTACTATGCACACCAAACAACGAAACTAGGCATATGTCACTGACCATGACCAGAGAATTTCAATATGGGTGGTCAACAGTCACCAACCATAACACGGGTCACAACAGTTAGAGGGGGAAACAATGGTCTGGGAATATCAGTTCTTAACTAGCAAGTACAGTGACCTTCAATCAGTATAAGCACGGTGTGGCTACTATGCACAATGACCGACCAAAGTAAGCATGTGTACTGCCTTTGACCAAAGAAATCTGCTGTGTGTGGTCAACGTTGACAACTCATGACAGGAGTCACAAATGGTCGGAGGGGGATACAATGGTTTGAGAACACCAGGTATCAACTAGCAAGTACAAGGACCTTCAATAAGTTGTAGCATGGTGTGGATACCATGCACGATTACCAACCAAAGTAGGCATATGTCACTGACCATGACCAAGTAATGTCACTAAGTGTGGTAATCTTTGAAAACTCATAACACGAGTCACAAACGGTCAGGGTGGAACATGATGGTTTGTGAATACTAGGTATCGACTAGAAAGTACAAATACCTTCAATATGTAGTGGCACAGTGTGTCTACTATGCACACTGACTAACCAAAAGACGCATCAGTCACTGACCATGACCAACAAATTTCACTTCGTGTGGTCAACGTTGACAACTCACAACACAAGTCAGTGATAGTCAGAGGGGGGTAACAATGGTTTGGGGACACCAGCTATCAACTAGGAAGCACAAAGACCTTCAATACGTAGTGATACGGTGTGGTAACCATGTACAGTGACAAACCAAACTAGGCATATGTCACTAACTATGACCAAAGAATTTCAATATGGGTGGTCAACGTTCACAACCCACAACATGAGTCACAAATGGCCAGAGAGGGAAAAATGGTTTAAAAACACTATGTATCTTCTAGCAAGTACAAAGATCTTTTGTATGTATTGGCACGGTGTGGCTACCGTGCACAATGACCTGTCCAAGTAGACATACATCACTGCTAATGACCAAAGACGTTTAGTGTGTGTGGTCAACGTTCACAACTCATAATACAAGTGAACAATGGGCAAAGGGAGAAACGATGGTTTGGGAATACTTGGTATCGACTAGCAAGTACAAAGACGTTCGATAAGTGGTGGCACAGTGTGGCTACCATGCACAATGACCAACCAAAGTCTGCTTGTGTCACTGAATATCATAGAACGAGTTTCATTGTGTGTAGTCAACTTTCCTTCTTACGGCTGGTCAATCGGAGCAATGGTTGAGAGGTTATTCAAGCTTGAAGTTAAATTTGAAATTCCGTCTGCGTCAAAGTTTTATTATTAGACCAACTTTGTTGTCATTCATACTTTTGAAAACTACCCTCTAATCTTACATTCCCTTATTTTATGCCCTTTACCCATAGGAACCCTTATAATGTTGGTAGGACATCACATGAACACCATGTGAGTTGGCTTACTGCTTATAGAGTCAGATTCTGGAATGATAGGTCCTGGGTTTGAATCATCGTACGCGCAATATAGAATAGGCTCACGACCTGGGGGAGGGGTGGGGGGGAGGGGGGCGGCCGTGTTGTGATACATCAAATCTACCTTCGAGCCTAAGACATGGGGGGATAGGGGGGTATCATAATGCGGTCGCAAATCTGTCCTCCAGGTCGTCCACGGAACACCCCTATGGGGGGATGGGAGGGTGTATTTCAGTGAGGGCACCTACACGTAACAAATCAACAAAAACCGACCTGGTGTCAAAGGGAGAAACCCTTCCCTATTTATTGACTAGCAAGTGCAAAGACTTTCAACAAGTAGTGGAACGGTGTGGCTACCATGCACAATGACCAACCAGATTAGGTGTGTGCCACTTACCAGGACGAAATCATTTTACAATGTGTGGTCAACGTTGACAACCCATAAGATGGGTCACGAGCTGTCAGAGGGGGAAACAATGGTTTGGGAATACTAGATACCAACTAGCAAGTACAACAACATTCAATCAATAGTAGCATGCTGTGGCTACCATGCACAATGACCGACCAAAGTAGGCATGTGTACTGCCTTTGACCGAAGAACTCCTTTGTGTGTGTTCAACGTTGACAACTCATAATAGGAGTCACAATGGTCAGAGGGGGAGACAATGGTTTGAGAACACCAGGTATCAACTAGCAAGCACAAGGACCTTCCATACATCGTGGTACGGTGTGGATACCATGCACGATAACCAACCAAAGTGGGCATATGTCACTGACCATGACCAAATAATGTCACTAAGTGTGGTAAACTTTGACAAATCATATCACGAGTCACAAATGGTCAGAGTGGAAGACAATAGCTTGTGAATACTAGTTATTGAGTAGCAAGTAAAAATACCTTCAATATGTAGTGACACGGCGTGGTAACCATGTACTGTGACAAACCAGAGTATGCATATGTCACTAACCGTGACCAAACGAATTTCACAGCGTGTGGTCAATGCTGAAAACTCATAACACGAGTCACAAATGGTCAGAGGGGGAAACAATGGGCTGGTAACACTAGTTATCAACTAGCAAGTATGAAGAACTTCAACAAGTAGTTGCACGGTGTGGCTAGCATGCACAGTGACCAACCAAAGGATGAATACGTCACTGACTATGACCGAAGAAGTCCAGTATGCGTGGTCAACGTTGACAACTCATGACACGAGTCACAAATGGTCAGAGGGAGAAACAATGGGTTGGGAAAGCTATGCATGGACTAGAAAGGACAAATAACTTCAATACATAGTGGCACAGTGTGGTTACTATGCACACCAAACAACCAAACTAGGCATATGTCACGGACCATGACCGAAGAATTTCAATATGGCTGGTCAACGTTCACCAACCATAACACGAGTCACAAACGGTCAGAGGGGGAAACAATGGTCCGGGAATATCAGTTCTCAACTAGCTAGTACAACGACCTTCAATCAGTAGTAGCACGGTGTGGCTACCATGCACAGTGACCGACCAAAGTAGGCATCTGTATTGCCTTTGACCAAAGAAATTCGCTGTGTGTGGTCAACATTGACAACTCATAATACGAGTCACAAGTATTTAGAGGGGGAAACAACTGCTTGGGAACACCAGGTATCAACTAGCAAGCACAATGGACTTCAATACGTTGTGGCACGGTGTGGATACCATGCACGATGACCAACCAAGGTATGCATATGTCATGGACCATGACCAAAGAATGTCACCATTTGTGGTTAACTTTGACAACTCATAACACGAGTCTCAAATGGTCAAAGTGGAAGCTAATGGTTTATAAATACTACTTATTGACTATCAAGTACAAATACCTTCAATATGTAGTGGCACAGTGTGGCTATAATGCACAGTGACCAACCAAAGTATGCGTATGTCACTGACCATGACCACAGAATTTCACTTCATGTGGTCAAAATTGTCAACTCACAACATGAGTCACATACATTCAGAGGGAGTAACAATGGTGTGGAAACACTAGCTAGCAACTAGAAAGTACAAAGACCTTCAATACGTAGTGACAAGGCACGAAAACCATGTACAGTGAGAAACCAATGTATACATATGTCACTACCCAAGACGAAAAGAATTTTACAGGGTGTGGTCAACGTTGAAAACGCATAACACGAGTCACCAATGGTCAAAGGGGGAAACAATGGACTGGGAACACTAGTTATCAAGTAGCAAGTACAAAGACCTTCAACAAGCAGTGGCACGGTATGGCTAGCGTGCACAATGACCAACGAAAGGATGCATACGTCACTGACTATGACCGAAGAAGTCTAATATGTGTGGTCATTATTGACAACTCATAACACGAGTCACAAATGGTCAGAAGGAGAGAAAATGGTTTAGGAACCCTATGTTTTGACTAGAAAGGAAAAAGAACCTCAATATGTAGTGGCACGGTGTGGCTAATTTGCACACCAAAAACAAAACTAGGCATATGTCACTGACCATGACCAGAGAATTTCAATATGGGTGGTCAACGTTGACCAACCATAACACGAGTCACAAACGGTCAGGGGAGGAAACAATGCTATGAGAATATCAGTTATCAACTAGCAAGTACAACGACCTTCAGTCAGTAGTAGCACGGTGTGGTTACCATGCACAATAACCGTCCAAAGTAGGCATATGTACTGCCTTTGACCAAACAAATGGTCACATAGGGAAACAATGGTTTGGGAACACTGAGTATCAAATAGCAAGCACAAGGAGCATCAATACATTGTGGCACGGTCTGGATACCATGCACGATGACCAACCAAAGTAGGCATATGTCACTGACCATGACCAAATAATGTCACTAAGTGTGGTAAACTTTGACAACTCATAACACGAGTCACAAATGATCAGGGTGGAACATAATGGTTTATGAATATTAGTTATCGACTAGAAAGTACATATACCTTCAATATGTAGTGGCACAATGTGGCTACAATGCACAATGACCAACCAAAGTATGCACATGTCACTGACCATTACCAAAGAAATTCACTTCATGTGGTCAACATTTACAACTCACAACACGAGCCACAGATAGTCAGAGGGGGCTAACAATGGTTTAGGAACACTAGCTGACACCTAGAAAGAACAAAGACCTTCAATACGTAGTGACAGGGCGTGGTAACCATGTACAGTGACAAACCAAAGTAGGCATGTGTCACCAACCATGAGCAAACGGATTTCACAGTGTGTGGTCAACGTTGAAAACACATAACACGAGTCACAAATGGTCAGTGGGGGAAACCATGGGTTGGGAACACTAGTTATCAACTAGCAAGTAGAAATATCTTCAACAAGTAGTGGCACGGTGTGGCTAGCGTGCACAGTGACCAACCAAAGGATGCATACGTCACTGACTATGACCGAAGAAGTCCACTATGTATGGTCAACATTGACAATTCATAACACGAGTCACAAATGGTCAGAGGGAGAGACAATGGTTTGGGAACCCTATGTACTGACTAGAAAGGACAAAGAACTTCAATACGTAGTGGCACAGTGTGGCTACTATGCACACCAAACAACCAAACAAGGCATATGTCACTGACCATGACCAAAGAATTTCAATATGGGTGGTCAACATTCACCAACCATGACACGAGTCACAAACGGTCAGAGGGGGAAACAATGGCCTGTGAATATCAGTTCTCAACTTGCAAGTACATCGACCTTCAGTCAGCATAAGCACGGTTTAGCTTCCATGCACAACGACCGACCAAAGTAGGCATATGTACTGCCTTTGACCAAAGAAATCCGCTGTGTGTGGTCAATGCTGACAACTCATAATAGGAGTCACAGATGGTCAGAGGGGGGAGTTAATGGTTTGGGAACACCAGGTATCCACCAGCAAGCACAAGGACCTTGAAAAAGATACAGCACAGTGTGGATACCATGCACGATGACCAACCAAAGCAGGCATATGTCACTGACCATGACCAGATAATATCACTAAGTGTGGTACACTTTGACAACTCATAACACGAGTCACAAATGGTCAGACTGGAAGACAATGGTTTGTGAATACTGGTTATCCAGTAGCAAGTACAAATACCTTCAATATGTAGTGGCACAGCATGGCTACCATGCACAGTGACCAACCAAAGAATGCATATGTCACTGACCATGACCAACAAATTTCACTTCATGTGGTCAGCGTTAAAAACTCACAACACGAGTCACAGATAGTCAAAGGGGGGTAACAATGGTTTGGGAACACTAGCTATCAACTAGAACGCACAAATACCTTCAATACGTAGTGACACGGCGTGGTAACCATGTACAGTGACAAACCAAAGGAGGCATATGTCACTAACCATGACCAAACGAATTTCACAGTGTGTGGTCAACATTGAAAACACATAACACGAGTCACAAATGGTTGGAGGGGGAAACAATGGGTTGGGAACACTAGTTATAAACTAGCAAGTACAAATACCTTTTAACAAGCAGTGGCACGGTATGGCTAGCGTGCATGGTGACTAACCAAAGGATGCATACGTCACTGACTATGACCGAAGAAGTCCATTATGTGTGGTCAACATTGACAACGCATAACACGAGTCACAAATGGTCACAGGGAGAGACTATGGTTTACGAACCCTATGTAACGACTAGAAAGGACAAAGAATTTCAATACGTAGTGGCTCTGTGTGGCTAATATGCACACTGAACAACCAAAATAGGCATATGACACTGACCATGATCAGATAATTTCAATATGGGTGGTCAGCGTTGACCAATCATAACACGAGTCACAAACGGTCAGGGGAGCAAAAAATGCTATTGGAATATCAGTTCTCAACTAGCAATTACAACGACCTTCAGTCAGTAGTAGCACAGTGTGGCCACCATGCACAATGACCAACCAAAGTAGGCATATATTTTGCCTTTGACTAAAGAAATCCGCTGTGTGTGGTCAACATTGTCAACTCATAATACGAGTCACAACTGGTCACAGGGGGAAACCATGGGTTGGGACCACCAAGTATCAAATAGCAAGCACAAGGGGTTTCAATTTCATGTGGCACGGTGTGGATCCCATGCAGGATGACCAGCCAAAGTAGGCATAGGTCACTGACCATTACCAAATAGCGTCACTAAGTGTGGTAAACTTTGACAACTCATAACACGAGTCACAATTGGTTAGGGTGGAAGACAATGGTTGTGAATACTAGTTATCGACTAGAAAGTACAAATACCTTCAATACGTAGTGGCACCATGTGGCTACAATGCACAGTAACCAACCAAAGTATGCATATGTCACTGACCATGACGAAAGAATTTCCCTTCATGTGGTCAATGTTGACAACTCACAACATGAGTCACACGTATTCAGAGGGGGTAACAATGGGTTGGGAACACTAGCTATCAACTAGAAAACACAAAGACCTTCGTTATGTAGTGACACGGTGTGGTAACCACGTACAATGTCAAACCAAAGTAGGCATATATCACTAGCCATGACCAAACGGATTTGAAAGTGTGTGGTCTGCGTTGAAAACTCATAACACGAGTCACAAATGGTCAGTGGGGGAAACCATGGGTTGGGAACACTAGTTATCAACTAGCATGTAGAATGATTTTCAACATGTAGTGGCATGGTGTGGCTAGCGTGCACAGTGACCAACAAAAGGATGCATATGTCACTGACTATGAGTGCAGAAGTCCACTATGTATGGTCAACATTCACAACTCATACCACAGGTCACGAATGGTCAGAGGGAGAGACAATTGTTTGAAAACCCTATGTATCGACCAGAAAGGACAAAGAATTTCAATATGTAGTGGCACGTTGTGGCTACTATGCACACCAAACAACCAAACTAGGCACATGTCACTTACCATGACCAAAGAATGTCAATATGGGTGGTGAACATTCACCAACCATAACGCGAGTCAGAATGGTCAGAGGGGGAAACAATGGCCTGTGAATGTCAGTTCTCAACTAGCAAGTACAGAGACCTTGAGTCAGTATAAGCACATTGTGGCTACCATGCACAATGACCCACCGGAGTAGGGATATGTACAGCCTTTGACCAAAAGAAATCCGCTGTGAGTGGTCAACGTTGACAACTCACAATAGGACTTGCAAATGGCCAGAGGGGGAGACAATGGTTTGGGAACACCAGGTATCAACTAGCAAGTACAAGGACGTTCAATAACTTGTAGCACGGTGTGGATACCATGCACGATGACCAACCAAAGCAGGCATATGTCACTGACCATGACCAAATGATGTCACTAAGTGTGGTAAACTTTGACAGCTCATAACACGAGTCACAAATGGTCATAGTGGAAGACAATGGTTTGTGAATACAAGTTATCGAGTAGCAAATACAAATACCTTCAATGTGTAGTGGCAGAGCTTGGCTACCATGCACAGTGACCAACCAAAGTATGCATATGTCACTGACCATGACCAACGAATTTCACTTCATGTGGTCAGCGTTGAAAACTCACAACACGAGTCACAGATAGTCAAAGGGGGGTAACAATGGATTGGGAACACTAGCTATAAGCTAGAAAGCACAAATACCTTCAATGTGTAGTGGCAGAGCTTGGCTACCATGCACAGTGACCAACCAAAGTATGCATATGTCACTGACCATGACCAACGAATTTCACTTCATGTGGTCAGCGTTGAAAACTCACAACACGAGTCACAGATAGTCAAAGGGGGGTAACAATGGATTGGGAACACTAGCTATAAGCTAGAAAGCACAAATACCTTCAATACGCAGTGACACGGCGTGGTAACAATGTACAGTGACAAACCAAATTAGGCATATGTCACTAACCATGACCAAACGAATTTAACAGTGTGTGGTCATTGTTGAAAATGCATAACACGAGTCACAAATGGTCAGAGGGGGAAACAATGGGTTGGGAACACTAGTTATAAAGTAGCAAGTACAAAGACCTTCAATAAGCACCGGCACGATATGGCTAGCGTGCACAGCGACCAACCAACGGATGCATTTGTTGCTGACTATGACTGAAGAAGTCGACAATGTGTGGTCAACATTCACAACTCATAACACGAGTCACAAATGGTCAGAGGGAGAGACAATGGTTTGGGAACCCTATGTATCGACTAGAAAGGACAAAGAACTTCAATACGTAGTGGCACAGTGTGGCTGATATGCACACCGAACAACCGAACTAGGCATATGTCACTGACCATGACCAGAGAATTTCAATATGGGTGGTCAACGTTGACCAACCATGACACGAGTCACAAACGGTCAGGGGAGGAAAAAATGCTATGGGAATATGAGTTTTCGACTAGCAAGTACAACGACCTTCAGTCAGTGGTAACACGGTGTGGCTACCATGCACAATGACCGACCAAACCAGGCATGTGTACTGCCTTTGACCAAAGAAATCCGCTGTGTGTGGTCAACATTGACAACTCATCATATGAGTCACAAATGGTCAGAGAGGGAAACAATGGTTTGGGAACACCAAGTATCAAATGGCAAGCACAAGGGGATTCAATACGTTGTGGCACAGTGTGGATACCATGCACGATGACCAACCAAAGTAGGCATATGCCACTGACCATGACCAAATAATGTCACTAAGTGTGGTAAACTTTGACAACTCATAACACAAGTCACAAATGGTCAGAGTGGAAGATAATGGTTTATGAATACTAGTTATTGACTAGCAAGTACAAACGCCTTCAATACATAGTGGCACGGTGTGGCTACAATGCACAGTGACCAACCAAAGTATGCATATGTCAAAGACCATGAACTAATAATTTCACTTCATGTGGTCAATGTCAACAACTCACAACACGAGTCACAGATATTCAGAGGGGGTAACAATGGTTTGGGAGCACTAGCTATCAACTAGAAAGCACGGAGACCTTCAATACGTAGTGACACCGCGTGGTAACCATGTACAGTGACAAACCATAGTAGGCATATGTCACTAACCATGACCAAAACAATTTCACAGTGTGTGGTCAACGTTGAAAATGCATAACACGAGTCACAAATGGTCAGAGGGGGAAACCATGGGTTAGGAACACTAGTTATCAACTAGCAAGTGCAACGACCTTCAACAAGCAGTTGCACAGTATGGCTAGCGTACACAGTGACCAAGCAGATGATGCATACGTCACTGACTATGACCGAAGAGGTCCAATATGTGTGGTCAACATTGACAACTCATACCATGAGTCACAAATGGTCAAAGTGAGAGACAATGGTTTTGGAACCCTATGTATTGACTAGAAATGACAAAGAACTTCAATACAAAGTTGCACGGTGTGGCTAATATGCACACCAAACAACCAAACTAGGCATATGTCACTGATCATGACCAGAGAATTTCAATATGGGTGGCCAACGTTGACCAACCATAACACGAGTCACAAATGGTCAAAGTGAGAGACAATGGTTTTGGAACCCTATGTATTGACTAGAAATGACAAAGAACTTCAATACAAAGTTGCACGGTGTGGCTAATATGCACACCAAACAACCAAACTAGGCATATGTCACTGATCATGACCAGAGAATTTCAATATGGGTGGCCAACGTTGACCAACCATAACACGAGTCACAAACGGTCAGGAGAGGAAACAACGCTATTGGAATATCAGCTCTCAACTAGCAAGTACAACCACCTTCAGTCAGTAGTAGCACGGTGTGGCTACCATGTAGAATGTCGGACCAAAGTAGGCATATGTACTGCCTTTGACCAAAGACATCCGCTGTGTGTGGTCAACATTGACAACTTATAATACGAGTCACAAATGGTCAGAGAGGGAAACAATGGCTTGGGGACACCAAGTATCAAATAGCAAGCACAAGGGGATTCAATACGTTGTGGCACGGTGTGGATACCATGCACGATGACCAACCAAAGTAGGCATATGTCACTGACCATGACTAAATAATGTCACTAAGTGTGGTAAACTTTGACAACTCATAACACAAGTCACAAATGGGCAGGGTCGAAGATATTGGTTTATGAATAATAGTTATCGACTAAAATTACAAATACCTTCAATATATAGTGGCACAGTGTGGCTACAATGGACACTGACCAACCAAAGTATGCATATGTCACTGACCATGACGAAAAAATTTCACTTCATGTGGTCAATGTTGACAACTCACAACAAAAGTCACAGATATTCAATGGGTTGGGAACACTAGCTATCAACTAGAAAGCACAAAGACCTTCGATACGTAGTGACACGGCGTGGTTACCATGTACAGTGACAAACCAAAGTAGGCATATGACCAAAAAAATCCGCCGTGTGTGGTCAACGTTGACCATCATAATACGAGTCACAAATGGTGAGAGGGGGAGACAATGGCTTGGGAACACCAGGTATCAACTAGCAAGCACAAGGACCTTCAATGGGTTGTGGCACGGTGTGGATACCATGCACGATGACCAACCAAAGTAGGCATATGTCACTGACCATGACCAAATGATGTCACTAAGTGTGGTAAAATTTGACAACTCATAACACGAGTCACAAATGGTCAGGGTGGAAGATAATGGTTTGTGAATACTAGTTATCCACTAGCAAGTACAAATACCGTCAATATGTAGTGGCACAGCGTGGCTATAATGCACAGTGACCAACCAAGATATGCATATGTCACTGGCCATGACCAACAAATTTCTCTTCACGTTGTCAACGTTGAAAACTCACAACACCAGCCACTGATAGTCAGAGGGGGGTAACAATGGTTTGGGAACACTAGCTATCAATACGTTGTGACACGTTGTGGTAACCACGTACAGTGACAAACCAAACTAGGCATATGTCACTAACCATGACCAAAGAATTTCAATATGGGTGGTCAAGGTTCACAACCCATAACATGAGTCACAAATGGTCCAAGGGGGAAACAATGGGTTTGGAACACTAGTTATCAACTATCAAGTACTCATACCTTCAACAAGCAGTGGCACGGTATGGCTAGCGTGCACAGCAACCAACCAAAAGGATGCATACGTCACTGACTATGACCGAAGAAGTCCACTATGTGTGGTCAACATTGACAGCTCATAACACGAGTCACAAATGGTCAGAGGGAGAGACAACGGTTTGCGAACCATGTGTATCCACTAGAAAGGACAAGGAACTTCGATACGTAGTGGGACGGTGTGGCTACTATGCAGACGAAACAACCAAACTAGGCATATGTCACTAACCATGACCAAAGAATTTCAATATGGGTGGTCAACGTTCACCAACTATAACACGAGTCACAAACTGTCAGGAAAGGAAACAGTGCTATGGGAATATCAGTTCTCAACTAGCAAGTAAAATGACCTTCATTCAGTACTAGCACGGTGTGACTACCATGCACAATGACCGACCAAAGTAGGCATATATACTGCCTTTGACCAAAGAAATCCGCTGTGTGTGGTCAACGTTGACAACTCATAATAGGAGTCACAAATGGTCAGAGGGGGAAACAATGGTTTGGGAACACCAAGCATCAAATAGCAAGCACAAGGGGCTTCAATATGCTGTGGCACGGGGTGGACACCATGCACAATGACCAACCAAGGTATGCATATGTCACTGACAATGACCAAGGAATGTCACCATTTGTGGTAAACTTTGACAACTAATAACACGAGTCACTAATGGTCAGAGTGGACGATAATGGTTTCTAAATTCTTGTTATCAACTAGCAAGTACAAATACCTTCAATGTGTAGTGGCACAGTGTGGCTACAATGCACAGTGACCAACCAAAGTATGCATATGTCACTGACCATGGCCAAAGAATTTCACTTCATGTGGTCAATGTTGACAACTCACAATACGAGTCACAAATATTCAGAGGGGGCAACAATGGTCTGGGAACACTAGCTATCAACTAGAAAGCACAAAGATCTTCAATATGTAGTGACAGGGCATGGAAACCATGTACAGTGACAAACCAAAGTAGACATATGTCACTAGCAATGACCAGAGGAATTTCACAATGTGTGGTCAACATTGAAAACACATAGCACGAGTCACAAATGGTCAGAGGGAGAGACAACGGTTTGGGAACCATGTGTATCGACTAAAAAGGACAACGAACTTCAATACGTACTGGCACAGTGTGGCTAATATGCACTCCAAATAACCAAACTAGGCATATGTCACTGACCATGACCAGAGACTTTCAATATGGGTGGTCAGCGTTGACCAACCATAACACGAGTCACAAATGGTCAGGGGAGGAAACAATGCTATGGGAATATCAGCTCTCAACTAGCAAGTAAAACGACCTTCAGTCAGTAGTAGCACAGTGTGGCCACCATGCACAATGTCTGACCAAAGCAGGCATATGTACTGCCTTTGACCAAAGAAATCTGTTGTGTGTGGTCAACGCTGACAACCTGTCATACGGGTCACAAATGGTCAGAGAGGGAAACAATGGTTTGCGAATACCAAGTATCAAATAGCAAGCACACGGAGCTTCTATACGTTGTGGAACGGTGTGGATACCATGCACGATGACCAACCAAAGTAGGCACATGTCACTGACCATGACCAAATAATGTCACTAAGTGTGGTAAACTTTGACAAATCATAACACGAGTCACAACTGGTCAGAGTGGAAGATGGTTTATGAATACTAGTTATGGACTAGCAAGTACAAATACCTTCAATATGTAGTGGCACAGTATGGCTACAATGCACAGTGACCAACCAAAGTATGCATATGTCACAGACCATGAACAAATAATTTCACTTCATGTGGTCAACGTGGACAACTCACAACACAAGTCACAGATAACCAGAGGGGGTAACAATGGTTTGAGAACACTAGCTATCAAGTAGAAAGCACGGAGACCTTCAATACGTAGTGACACGCGGTGGTAACCATGTATAGTGACAAACCAAAGTAGGCATATGTCACTAACCATGACCAAAAGAATTTCACAGTGTGTGGTCAACGTTGAAAACGCATAACACGAGTCACAAATGCTCAGAGAGTGAAACAATGGGTTGGGAACACTAGTTATCAACTAGTAAGTACAAAGACATCCAAAAAGCAGTGGCACGGTATGGCTAGCATGCACGATGACCAACCAAAGGATGCATTCACTGACTATGACCGAAGAAGTCCACTATGTGTGGTCAACATTAAGAACTCATACCATGTGTCACAAATGGTCAGAGAGAGAGACAATGGTTTGGGAACCCTATGTATCGACTAGAAAGGACAAAGAAATTCGATACGTAGTGGCAGAGTGTGGCTACTATGCACACCAAACAACCAAACTAGGCATATGTCACTGACCATGACCAAAGAATTTCAATTTGGGTGGCCAACGTTGACCAACGATAACACGAGTCATAAACGGTGAGGAAAGGAAACAATGTTATGGGAATATCAGTTCTCAGCTAGCAAGAATAACGACCTTCAGTCACTAGTAGCACGGTGTGGCTACCATGCACAATGACGGACCAAAGTATGCATATGTACTGCCTTTGACCAAAGAAACCCGCTTTGTGTGGTCAACGTTGAGAACTCATAATACGAGTCACAACTAGTCAGAGAGGGAAACAATGGTTCGGGAACACCAAGTATCAAATAGCAAGCATAAGAGGCTTCAATACGTCGTGGCACAGTGTGGATACCATGCACGATGACCAGCCAAAATAGGCATATGTCACTGAAAATGACCAAACAATGTCACTAAGTGTGGTTAACTTTGACAACTCATAACACGAGTCACAAATGGTCACGGTGGAAGACAATGGTTTGTGAAGAATAGTTATCGACTAGAAAGTAGAAATACCTTCAATATGTAGTCGCACGGTGTGGCTGCAATGCACAGTGACCAACGAAAGTATCCATATATCACTAACCATCACAAAATAAATTCACTTCACGTGGTCAATGTTTACAACTCACAACACGAGTCACAGATATTCAGAGGGAGTAAAAATGGTTTGGAAACACTAGCTATCAAATAGAAAGCACAAAGACCTTCAATACGTAGTGACATGGCGTGGTAACCATGTACAGGGACAAACCAAAGTAGGCATATGTCACTAACCATGACCAAACGGATTTGACAGTGTGTGGTCAACGTTGAAAACTCATAACATGAGTCACAAATGGTCAGCGTGGGAAACCATGGGTTGGGAACACTAGTTATGAACAAGCAAGTAGAAAGATTTCCAGCAAGTAGTGGCACGGTGTGGGTAGTGTGCACAGTGACCAACTAAAGGATGAATATGTCACAGTATATGACAGAAGAAGTCCACTATGTATGGTCAACATTGACAACTCACAACACGAGTTACAGATGGTCAGAGGGAGAGACAGATGTTTGGAAACTCTATTTATTGGCTTGAAAGGACAAAGAACTTCAATACGTAGTGGCATGTTGTGGCTACTATGCACACCAAACAACCAAAGTAGGCATATGTCACTGACCATGACCAGAGAATTTCTGCATGGGTGGTCAACATTCACCAACCAAAACACGAGTCACAAACGATTCGAGGGGGAAACAATGGTCTGGAAACTTCAGTTCTCAACTAGCATGTACAACGACCTTCAATCAATAAAAGCACGGTGTGGCTACCATGCACAATGACCGACCAAAGTAGGCATATGTACTGCCTCAGACCAAACAAATCCGATGTGTGTGGTCAACGTTGACAACTCATAATAGGAGTCACAAATGGTCAGAGGGGGAGACAATGGTTTGGGAACACCAGGTATCAACTAGCAAGCACACGGACCTTCAATAAGTTGTGGCACGGTGTGGATACCATGCACGATGACCAACCAAAGTAGGGATATGTCACTGACCATGACCAAATAATGTCACTAAGCGTGGTAAACTTTAACAACTCATAACACGAGTCACTCATGGTCCGGGTGGAAGATATTGGTTTGTGAATACTAGTTATGGACTAGCAAGTACAAATATCTTCAATGTGTAGTGGCACAGCTTGGCTACAATGCACAGTGACAAACCAAAGCATGTAGATGTCACTGACCATGACCAGCGAATTTCACTTCACGTGGTCAACGTTGACAACTCACAACACGAGTCACTGATAATCAGAGGGGGGTAACAATGCTTTGGGAAAAATAGCTATCAACTAGGAAACACAAAGACCGTCAATACGTAGTGACACGGCATGGTAACCACGTTCAGTGACAAACCAAACTAGGCATATGTCACTAACCATGATCAAAGAATTTCAATATGGATGGTCAACGTTCACAACCCATAACATGAGTCACAAATGGTCAGAGGGGGAAACAATGGGTTGGCAACACTAGTTATCAACTAGCAAGTACAAAGACCTTCAACAAGCAGTGGCACGGTATGGCTAGCGTGCACAGTGGCCAACCAAAGGATGAATACGTCACCAAAGAAGTCCACTATGTGTGGTCAACGTTGACAACTCATAACACGAGTCACGAATGGTCAGAGGGAGGGACAATGGTTTGGGAACCATATGTAGTGACGAGAAAGGACAAAGAACCTCAATACGTAGTTGCACGGTGTGGCTAATATGCACACCAAACAACCAAACTAGCCATATGTTACTGACCATGACCAGAGAATTTCAATATGGGTGGTCCATGTTGACCAACCATAACACAAGTCACAAACGGTCAAGGGAGGAGACAATGCTATGGTATAATCAGTTCTCAACTATTATGTACAACGACTATCAGTCAGTAGTAGCACTGCGTGGCTACCATGCACAATGACCGAACAGAGTAGGCATATGTACTGCCTTTGACCAACGAAATCCGCTGTGTGTGGTTAACGTTGACAACTCATCATCCGAGTCACAAATCGTCCGAGAGGGAAACAATGGGTTGGGAACACCAAGTATCAAATAGCAAGCACAAGGAGATTCAATACGCTGTGGCACGGTGTGGATACCATGCACGATGTCCAACCAAAGTAGGCATATGTCACTGGCCATGTCTAAACAACGTCACTAAGTGTGGTAAACTTTGACAACTCAAAACACGAGTCACAAATGGTCAGAGTAAAGATAATGGTTTATGAATACTAGTTATCGAGTAGCAAGTACAAATACCTTCAATATGTAGTGGCACGGTGTGGCTACAATGCTTAGTGACCAACCAAAGTATGCATATGTCACAGACCATGAACAAAGAATTCACTTCATGTGGTCAATGTTGACAACTCACAACACGAGTCACAAATATTCAGAGGGGGTAGCAATGGTTTGGGAACACTAACTATCAACTAAAAAGAGATAAGGCCTTTGATACGTAGTGTCACAGCGTGGTAACCATGTACAGTGACAAACCAAAGTAGGCATATGTCACTAACCATGACTAAACGGATTTGACAGTGTGTGGTCAACGTTGAAAACTCATAACATGAGTCACAAGTGGTCAGTGGGGAAAACCATGGGTTGGGAACACTAGTTATGAACTAGAAAGTAGAAAGATTTCCAACAAGTAGTGACACGGTGTGGCTAGCGTGCACAGTGACCAACCAAGGGATGCATATGTCACTGACTAGGACCAAAGAAGTCCACTATGTATGGTCAACATTGACAACTCATAACACGAGTCACAAATGGTCAGAGGGATAGACAGTGGTTTGGAAATCCCATGCTTTGACTTGAAAGGACAAAGAACCTCAGTACATAGTGGCACGTTGTGGCTACTGTGCACACCAAACAACCAAACTAGGCATATGTCACTGACCATGAGCAGAGAATTTCAATATGGGTGGTCAACATTCACCAACCATAACACAAGTCACAAACGGTCAGAGGGGGAAGCAATGGTCCGGAAATATCAGTTCTCAACTAGCAAGTACAGCGACCTTCAACCAGTATAAGCACGGTGTGGCTACCATGCACAAAGACTGACTAAAGTAAACATATGTACTGCCTTTTACCAAAGAAATCCGCTGCGTGTGGTCAACGTTGATAACTCATAATATGATTCACAAATGGTCAGAGGGGGAGACAATGGTTTGGGAACACCATGTATCAACTAACAAGCACAAGGACCTTCAATACGTTGCAGCATTGTGTGAATACCATGCACGATGACCAACCAAAGTAGGCATATGTCACTGACCATGACCAAATGATGTCACTAAGTGTGGTAAACTTTGACAGCTCATAACACGAGTCACAAATGGTCAGAGTGAAAGACAATGGTTTGTGAATACTAATTATTGACTGGAAAGTACAAATACCTTCAATATGTAGTGGCACAGCGTGGCTACCATGCACAGTGACCAACCAAAGCATGCATATGTCACTGACCATGACTAACGAGTTTCACTTCATGTGGTCAGCGTTGAAAACTCACAACACAAGTCACAGATAGTCAAAGGGGGGTAACAATGGTTTGGGAACACTGGCTATCAACAAGAAAGCACAAATACCTTCAATATGTAGTGACACAGCGTGGTAACCATGTACAGTGACAAACCAAAGTAGGCATATGCCACTAACCATGACCAAACGAATTTCACTGTGTGTGGTCAATGTTGAAAACTCATAACACGAGTCACAAATGGGAAGATGGGGAAACAATGGGTTGGGAACACTAGTTATCAACTAGCAAGTACGAATAACTTTAACAAGTAATGGCACGGTATGGCTAGCGTGCACAGTGACCAACCTAAGGATGAATACGTCACTGACTATGACCGAAGAAGTCCAGTATTGGTGGTCAACGTTGACAACTCATGACATGAGTCACAAATGTTCAGTGGGAGAGACAATGGTTTGGGAGCCTTATGCATGGACTATAAATGACAAATCACTTGAATAAGTAGTGGTACGGTGTGGCTACTAGGCACACCAAAACAACCAAACTAGGCATATGTCACTGACCATGACCAAAGAATTTCAATATGGGTGGTCAACGTTCACCAACCACAGCACGAGTCGCAAACGATCAGAGGGAGAAGCAATGGTCCGGGAATATCAGTTCTCAACTAGCAAGTACAACGGCCTTCAATCAGTAGTAGCACAGTGTGGCTACCATGCACAATGACCGACTAAAAAAGGCATATGTACTGCCTTTGACCAAAGAAATCTGCTGTGTGTGGTCAACATTGAGAACTCATAATACGCGTAAAAAATAGTCAGATGAAGAAGCAATTGTTTGGGAACACCCGGTATCAACTAGCAAGCACAATGACCTTCAATATATTGTGGCATGGTATGGATACCATGCACGATGACCAACCAAGGTATGCATATATCACTGACCATGACCAAAGAATGTCACCATTTGTGGTAAACTTTGACAACTCATAACACGAGTCACAAATGGTCAGAGTGGAAGATAATGGTTTCTAAATACTACTTATCGACGAGCAAGTACAAATACCATCAATATGTAGTGGCATAGTGTGGCTACAATGCACAGTGGCCAACCAAAGTATGCATATGTCACTGACCGTGACCAAACAATTTCACTTCATGTGGTCAATGTTGACAACTCACAGCACAAGTCACATTTATTCAGAGTGGGCAACAATGGTCTGGGAACACACGCTATCAACTAGAAAGCTTAAAGTAGTGACAATGCACAATAACCATGTACAGTGACAAACAAAGGTAGACATGTGTCACTAACCATGACCAAACAAATTTCACAGTGTGTGGTCAACGTTGAAAACGCATAACACGAGTGACAAATGGTTAGAGGGGGAAACAATGGACTGGGAACACTAGTTACCAACTAGCAAGTACAAAGACCTTCAACAAGGAGGGGCACGGTATGGCTAGCGTGCACAGTGACCAACCAAAGGATGCATACATCACTGACTATGACCAAAGAAGTCCACTATGTGTGGTCAACATTGACCACTCATAACACGAGTCACAAATGGTGAGAGGGAGAGACAATGGTTTAGGAACCCTATGTATCGACTAGAAAGGACAAATGACTTCAATACGTAGGGGCACGGTGTGGCTAATATGCACACCAAACAACCAAACTAGGCATATGTCACTGACCATGACCAGAGAATTTCAATATGGGTGGTCAACGTTGACCAACCATAACACGAGTCACACACGATCATGAGAGGAAACAATGCTTCCGGAATATCAGTTCTAAACTAGCAAGTACAACAACCTTCAGTCAGTAGCAGCACAGTGTGGTCACCATGCACAATGACCGACCAAAGTAGGCATATGTACTACCTTTGACCAAAGAAATCCACAGTGTGTGGTCAACGATGACAACTCATAATACGAGTCACAAATGGTCAGATAGGGAACCAATGGTTTGGGAACACCAAGTATCAAATAGCAAGTACAAGGAGCTTCAATACGTCGTGCCACGGTGTGGATACCATGCACGATGACCAACCAAAGTAGGCATATGTCACTGACCATGACCAAAAAATGTCACTAAGTGTGGTAAACTTCGACAACTCATAACACGAGTGACAAATAATCAGGGTGGAAGATAATGGTTTATGAATATTATTTATCGACTAGAAGTACAAATACCTTCAATATGTAGTGGCACAGTGTGGCTACAATGCACAGTGACCAACCAAAGTATGCATATGTTACTGACCATGAACAAAGAAATTCACTTCACGTGGTCAACATTTACAACTCAACACACGAGTCACACATAGTCAGAGGGGGCTAACAATGGTTTAGGAACACTAGCTGACAACTAAAAAGCATCTGTTGTGTGTGGTCAACGTTGACAACTCATAATAGGAGTCACAAATGGTCACAGGGGGAGACAATTGTTTGGGAACACCAGGTATCAGCAAGCAAGCACAAGGACCTTCAATAAGCTGCGGCACGGTGTGGATACCATGCACGATGACCAACCAAAGCAGGCATATGTCACTGACCATGACAAAACAATGTCACTATGTGTGGTAAACTTTGACAACTCATAACACGAGTCACAAATGGTCAGAGTGGAAGACAATGGTTTGTGAGTACTAGTTATCGAGAAGCAAGTACAAATACCTTCAATATGTAGTGGCACAGTGTTGCTACCATGCACAGTGACCAACCAAAGTATGCATATGTCACTGACCATGATCTACAAATTTCACTTCATGTGGTCAGCGTTGAAAACTCACAACACGAGTTACAGATAGTCAAAGGGGGGTAACAATGGTTTTGGGAACACTAGCTATCAACTAGAAAGCACAAATACCTTCAATATGTAGTGACACGGTGTGGTAACCATGTACACTGACAAACCAAAGTAGGCATATGTCACTAACCATGACCAAAAGAATTTCACAGTGTATGGTCAACGTTGAAAACGCATAACACGAGTCACAAATGGTCAGAGGGGGAAACAATGGGTTGATAACACTAGTTATCAACTATCAAGTACAAAGACCTTCAACAAGCAGTGGCTCGGTATGGCTAGCGTGCACAGTGACTAACCAAAGGATGCATACGTCACTGACTACGACCGAAGCAGTCCACTATGTGTGGTCATTATTGACAGCTCATAACACGAGTCACAAATGGTCAAAGGGAGAGACAATGGTTTGGTAACCCTATGTATCGACTAGAAAGGACAAAGAACTTCAATACGTAGTGGCACGGTGTGGCTAATATATACACTGAACAACCAAACTAAGCATATGTCAGTGATCATGACAAGAGAATTTCAATATGGGTGGTCAACGTTGACCAACCATAACACGAGTCACAAACGGTCAGGGGAGGAAACAATGCTATGGGAATATCAGTTCTCAACTATCAATTGCAAGGACCTTCAGTCTGTAGTACCACAGTGTGGCCACCTATCACAATGACCGACCAAAGTAGGCATATGTACTGCGTTTGAGCAAAGAAATCCGCTGTGTGTGGTCAACATTGACAACTCATCATGCGAGTCACAAATGGTCAGAGAGGGAAACAATGGGTTGGGAACACTAAGTATCAAATAGCAAGGACAAGGAGCTCCAATACGTTGTGGCACGGTGTGGATACCATGTATGATGAACAATCAAAGCAGGCATATGTCACTGACCATGACCAAATCATGTCACTAAATGTGGAAAAAGTTGACAACTCATGACACGAGTCACAAACGGTCAGGGTGGAAGAGAATGGTATATGAATACTAGTTATTGACTAACAAGTACAAATACCTCCAATATGTAGTGGCACAGTGTGGCGAAAATCCACAGTGAACAACAAAAGTATGCATGTCACTGACCATGAACAAAGAATTTCACTTCATGTGGTCTATGTTGACAACTCACAACATGAGTCACATATATTCAGAGTGGGTAAGAATGGATTGGGAACAATATCTATCAACTAGAAAGCACATTGACCTTCAATACATAGAGACACGGCGTGGTAACCATGTACAGTGACAAACCAAAGTAGGCATATGTCACTAACCATGACCAAAAGAATTTCACAGTGTGTGGTCAACGTTGAAAACGCATAACACGAGTCACAAATGGTCAAAGGGGGAAAGAATGGGCTAGGAACACTAGTTATCAACTAGGAAGACCTTCAACAAGCAGTGGCACGGTATGGCTAGCGTGCACAGTGACCAACCGAAGGATGCATACATAATTGACTATGACCGAAGAAGTCCACTATGTGTGGTCAACATTGACAACTCATACCACGAGTCGCAAATGGTCAGAGGGAAAGACAATGGGTTGGAAACCCTATGCATCGACTAGAAAAGACAAGGACCTTCAATACGCAGTCGCACGGTCTGGCTAATTTGCACACCAAACAACCAAACTAGGCATATGTCACTAATCAGGACCAGAGAATTTGAATGTGGGTGGCCAACGTTGACCAATCATAACACGAGTCACAAACGGTCAGGAGAGGAAACAATGCTATGGGAATATCAGTTCTTAACTAGAAAGTACAACGACCTTCAGTCAGTAGTAGCAAGGTGTGGCTACCATGCACCATGACCCAAAGCAGGCATATGTACTGCATTTGACCAAAGAAATCCACGGTGTGTGGTCAATGTTGACAGCTCATAATACGAGTCACAAATGGTCAGAGAGGGAAACAATGGTTTGGGAACACCAAGTATCAAATAGCAAGCACAAGGGGCTTCAATACGTTGTGGCACAGTGTGGATTCCATGCACGTTGACCAACCAAAGTAGGCATATGTCACTGACCATGACCAAATAATGTCACTAAGTGTGGTGAACTTTGACAACTCATAACACGAGTCACAACTGGTCAGGGTGGAAGACGATGGTTTGTGAATACTAGTTATCGACTAGGAAGTACAAATACCTTCAATATGTAGTGGCAGAGTGTGGCTACACTGCACAGTGTCCAACCAAAGTATGCATATGTGACTGACCATGACGAAAATATTTCACTCCATGTGGTCAATGTTTACAACTCACAACACGAGTCACAGATATTCAGAGGGGGTAACAATGGTTTGGGAACACAAGCTATCAACTAGAAAGCACAAAGACTTCGATACGTAGTGATATGGTGTGGTAACCATGTACAGTAACAAACTAAAGTAGGCATATGTCACTATCCATGACCAAACAAATTTGAATGTGTGTGGTCAACGTTGAAAACTCATAACACGAGTCACAAATGGTCAGTGGAGGAAACCATGGGTTGGGAATACTAGTTATCAAGTAGCAAGTAGAAATATTTCCAACATGAAGTGGCACGGTGTGGCTAGGGTGCACAGTGACCAACCAAAGGATGCAAATGTCACTGACTATGACCGAAGAAGACCACTACGTATGGTCAACATTGACAACTCATAACACGAGTCACAAATGGTCAGAGGGAGAGACAATGGTTTGGGAACCCTATGTATTGACTTGAAAGGACAAAGAACTTCAATATGCAGTGGCACAGTGTGGCTACTATGCACACCAAACAACCAAAATATGCATATGTCACTGACAATGACCAAAGAATTTCAATATGGGTGGTCAACATTCACCAACCATAACGCGAGTCAAAATCAGTCAGAGGGGGAAACAATGGCCTGTGAATATCAGTTCTCAACTAGCAAGTACAGCGACCTTCAGTCTGTATAAGCAGGGTGTGGCTACCCTGCACAATGACCCACCAAAGTAGGCAGATGTACTGCCTTTGACCAAAGAAATCCGCTGTGTGTGGTCAACGTTGACAACTCATAATAGGAGTTACAAATGGTCAGAGGGGGAGACAATGGTTTGGGAACACCAGGTATTAACTAGCAAGCACAAGGACCTTCAATAACTTGCGGCACGGTGTGGATACCGTGCACGATGACCAACCAAAGCCGGCATATGTCACTGACCATGACCAAATGATGTCACTAAGTGTGGTAAACTTTGACAGCTCATACCACGAGTCACAAATGGTCAGAGTGGAAGACAATGCTTTGTGAACACTAGTTATCAAGAAGTAAGTACAAATACCTTCAATATGTAGTGGCACAGCGTGGCTACCATGCACAGTGACCAACCAAAGTATGCACATGCCACTGACCATGACCAACGAATTTCACTTCATGAGGTCAGCGTTGAAAACTCACAACACGAGTCACAGATAGTCAAAGGGGGGGAAAAATGGTTTGGGAACACTAGCTATCAACTGGAAAGCACAAATACCTTCAATACATAGTGACAAGGCGTGGTAACCATGTCCGGTGACAAACCAAAGTCGGCATATGTCACTAACCATGACCAAAAGAATTGGGCAGTGTGTGGTCAACGTTGAAAACTCATAACACGAGTCACAAGTGGTCAGAGGGGGAAACACTGGGTTGGGAACACTAGTTACCAACTAGCAAGTGCAAAGACCTTCAACAAGCAGTGGCACGGTATGGCTAGCGTGCACAGTGACCAACCAAGGGATGCATACGTCACTGACTATGACCGAAGAAGTCCACTATGTGTGAACAACATTGGCAACGCATAACACGAGTCACAAATGGTCAGAGGGAGAGACAATGGTCTGGGAACCCTATGTATCGACTAGAAAGGACAAAGAACTTCAATACGTAGTGGCACGGTGTGGCTGGTATGCACACTAAACAACCAAACTAGGCATATTTCACTGACCATGACCAGAGAATTTCAATATGGGTGGTCAACGTTGACCAACCATAACACGAGTCACAAACGGTCAGGGGAGGAAACAATGCTATGGGAATATCTGCTGTAAACTAGCAAGTACAACGACCAGTAGTCAGTAGTAGCACAGTGTGGCTACCATGCACGATGACCGACCAAAGCAGGCATCTGTACTGCCTTTGACCAAACAAATCCGTTGTGTGTGGTCAACATTGACAACTCATCATACGAGTCATAAATGGTCAGAGAGGGAAACAATGGCTTGGGAACACCAAGTATCGTATAGCAAGCACAAGGAGCTTCAATACGTTGTGGCACGGTGTGGATACCATGCACGATGACCAACCAAAGTACGCATATGTCACTGGCCATGACCAAATAATGTCACTAAGTGTGGTAAGCTTTGACAACTCATAACAAGAGTCACAAATGGTCAGGGTGGAAGATAATGGGTTGTGAATAAACGTTATCGACTAGAAAGTACACATACCTTCAGTATTTAGTGGCATAGTGTGGCTACAATGTACAGTGACCAACCAAAGAATGCATATGTCACTAACCATGACGAAAGAATTTCACTTAATGTGGTCAATATTGACAACTCACAACATGAGTCACAGATATTCAGTGGGGGTAACAATGGTTTAGGAACACTGGCTATCAACTAGAAAGCAAAAAGACCTTCGATACGTAGTGACACGGCGTGGTAACCATGTACAGTGACAAACCAAAGTAGGCATATGTCACGAACCATGACCAAACGGATTTGAAAGTGTGTGGTCAACGTTGAAAACTCATAACACGAGTCACAAATGGTCAGTGGGGGAAACCATGGGTTGGGAACACTAGTTATCAACTAGCAAGTAGAACGATTTTCAACAAGTAGTGGCACGATGTGGCTAGCATGCACAGTGGCCAACCAAACGATGCATATGTCACTGACTATGACCGAAGAAGTCCACTATGTATGGTCAACATTAACACGAGTCACAAATGGTCAGAGGGAGAGACAATGGTTTGGAAACCCTATGTATCGACTAGAAAGGACAAAGCGTTTCAATACGTAGTGGCACATTGTGGCTACTATGCACACCAAACAACCAAACTAGGCATATGTCACTGACCATGACCAAAGAATTTTAATGTGGGTGGTCCACATTCACCAACCATAACGCGAGTCACACACGCTCAGAGGGGGAAACAATGGTCTGTGAATATCAGTTATCAACTAGCAAGTACAGCGACCTTCATTCAGCATAAGCACGTTGTGGCTACCATGCACAATGACCGACCAAAGTAGGCATATATACTGCCTTTGACGAAAGAAATCCGCTGTGTATGGTCAACGTTGACTACCCATCATACGAGTCACAAATGGTGAGAGGGGGAGACAATGGTTTGGGAACACCAGGTATCAATTAGCAAGCACAAGGACCTTTAATACGTTGTGGCACGGTGTGGATACCATGCACGATGACCAACCAAAGCAGGCAAATGTCGCTGACCATGACCGAGTGATGTCACTAAGTGTGGTAAACTTTGACAGCTCATAACACAAGGCACAAATGGTCGGAGTGGAAGACAATGCTTTGTGAATACTAGTTATCAAGTAGCAAGTACAAATACCTGCAATATATAGTGGCACAGCGTGGCTACCATGCAAAGTGACCAACCAAAGTATGCATATGTCACTGACCATGACCAACGAATTTCACTTCATGTGGTCAGCGTTGAAAACTCACAACACGAGTCACAAATAGTCAAAGGGGGGTAACAATGGTTTGGGAACACTGGCTATCAACTAGAAAGCACAAATACCTTCAATACGTAGTGGCACGGCGTGGTAACCATGTACAGTGACAAACCAAAGTAGGCATCTGTCAGTAACCATGACCAACAGAATTTCACAGTGTGTGGTCAACGTTGAAAATGCATAACACGAGTCACAAATGATGAGAGGGGGAAACAATGGATTGGCAACAATAGTTATTAACTAGCAAGTACAAAGACTTTCAACAAGCAGTGGCACGGTGTGTCTAGCGTGCACAGTGACCAACCAAAGGATGCATACGTCACCGACCATGACCGAAGAAGTCCACTATGTGTGGTCAACATTGACAACTCATAAAACGAGTCACAAATGGTCAGAGGGAAAGACAATGGTTTGGGAACCCTATGTATCGACTAGAAAGGACAAAGAAATTCAATACGTAGTGGTACGGTGTGGCTAACATGCACACCGAACAACCAAACTAGGCATATGTCACTGACCATGACCAGCGAATTTCAATATGGTTGGTCAACGTTGACCAACCATAACACGAGTCACAAACGGTCAGGGGAGGAAACAATGCTATGGGAATATCAGTTCTCAACTAGCAAGTACAACGACCTTCAGCCAGTAGTAGCGCAGTGTGGCTACCATGCACAATGACCGACCAAAGCAGGCATATGTACAACCTTTGACCAAAGAAATCCGCTGTGTGTGGTCAACGTTGACAACTCATCGTACGAGTCACAAATGGTCAGAGAGGGAAACAATGGTTTGGGAACACCAAGTATTAAATAGCAAGCACAAGGGGCTTCAATACGTCGTGGCACGGTGTGGATGCCATGTACGATGACCAACCAAAGTAGGCATATGTCACTGACCATGACCAAATAATGTCACTAAGAGTAGTAAACTTTGACAACTCATAACACGAGTCACAAATGGTCAGGGTGGAAGATAGTATCGACTAGAAAGAACAAATACCTTCAATATGTAGTGGCACAGTGTGGCTATAATGCACAGTGACAAACCAAAGTATTCATATGTCACTGACCAATACAAAAGAATTTAACTTCATGTGGTCAATGTTGACAACTCACAACACGAGTCACAGATATTGAGAGGGGGTAACAATGGTTTGGGAACACTAGCTATCAACTAGAAAGCACAAAGACCTTCGATACGTAACGACACGGCATGCTAACCATGTACAGTGGCAAACCAAAGTTGGCATATGTCACTAACCATGACCAAATGGGTTTGGCAGTGTCTGGTCAACGTTGAAAACTCATGACACGAGTCAAAAATGGTCAGTGGGGGAAACCATGGACTGGGAACACTAGTTATGAACTAGAAAGAACAAAGCTTTGCAACAAGTAGTGGCACGGTGTGGCTAGCATGCACAGTGACCAACCAAAGGGTGCATATGTCACTGACCATGACCGAAGAAGTCCACCATGTATGGTCAACATTGACAACTCATAACACGAGTCACAGATGGTCAAAGGGAGAGACAATGGTTTGGGAACCCTATGTATTGACTAGAAAGCACAGAGAATTTCAATACGCAGTGGCACGTTGTGGCTAGTATGCAAACCAAACAACCAGAGTAGGCATATATCACTGACCATGACCAGAGAATTTCAATATGGGTGGTCAGCATTCACCAATCATAACACGATTCACAAACAGTTAGAGGGGGAAAGAATGGTCTGGGAATATCAGTTATCATCTAGCAAATACAGCGACCTTCAATCAGTATAAGCACGGTGTGGCTACCATGCACAATGACCCACCAAAGTAAGCATGTGTACTGCCTTTGACCAAAGAAATCCGCTGTGTGTGGTCAACGTTGACAAGTCATAATAGGAGTCACAAATGGTCTGAGGGGGAGACAATGGTTTGGGAACACTAGGTATCAACTAGCAAGCACTAGGACCTTCAATAAGTTGTAGCACGGTTTGGATACGATGCACGATGACCAACCAAAGTAGGCATATGTCACTGACCATGACCAAATAATGTCACTAAGTGTGGTAAACTTTGTCAACTCATAACACGAGTCACATATGGTGAGGGTGGAAGATAATGGTTTGTGAATACTAGTTATCGACTAGCAAGTACAAATATCTTTAAAATGTTGTCGCACAGTGTGGCTACAATGCACAGTGACCAACCAAAGTATGCATATGTCACTGACCATGATCAACAAATTTCACTTCATGTGGTCAACGTTGACAACTCACAGCATGAGTCACTGATAGTCAGGGGGGGGGGGTGTAACAATGGTTTAGGAACACTGGCTATCAACTAGGAAGCACAAAGACCTTCAATACGTAGTGACACGGCATGGTAACTATGTACTGTGACAAACCAAACTACGCATATGTCACTAACCATGACCAAAGAATTTCAATATGGGTGGTCAATGTTCACAACCCTTAACATGAGTCACCAATGGTCAGAGGGGGGAAATGGTTTCAAAACACTATGTATCTTCTAGCAAGTACAAAGAACTTTCGTATGTATTGGCACGGTGTGGCGAGCGTGCACAATGACATATCCAAGTAGGCATACATCACTGCTTATGACTGAAGAAGTATAGCATGTGTGGTCAACGTTCACAACTCATGATACAAGTCCGAAATGGGCAGAGGGAGAAACAATGGGTTGGGAATACTCGGTATCGACTAGCAAGTACAAAGACCTTCGATAAGTGGTGGCACCGTGTGGCTACCATGCACAATGACCAACCAAAGTATGTTTGTGTCACTGAATATCATAAACAGAGTTTCACTGTATGCAGTGAACTTTCCTTCTTACGTCTGGTCAATCGGAGCAATGGTTGATAGGTTATTCAAGCTCGAAGTTGTAACATTTGAAATTCTGTCCGCGTCAATTTGTTATGATTAAACTTACTTTGTTATCATTCATAACTTTGAAAACTATCCTATAATCTTACACCCCTTGTTTTATTCCCTTTATCCATAGGAACCCTTATAATGTCATATGGACATCACATGAACACAATGTGAGTTGGCTTTTGCTTATAGAGTTAGATTCTGGAGCAATAGGTTCTGGATTTGAGTCCTCGTACGCGCAATATAGAATAGGCTTGCGACCTGGGCGGGGGGGGGGGAGGGCGTGTTGCGATACCTCAACTCTGTTGGAAAAGTGGTTCCAACGTAGCCTGTTCACGTCCTGAGGTTCACAGCTCTTTTGGGCAACAGTCTTAGACAAAGTGCGTGCTTTCTGGTCGCCACACACTATGTGAGCAGAAATCTGACGGATTCAGCAACACCCAAAGTTCGAAGGGCTGGGGATCAATTTGGAGTGGATTACTGGACACCAACCAGATCAGCAAAGTTATAGGTCTAGTCAGAAGCTTTTCAACGCACCAAACCGCATGCGATTTGCACCACTGTAGCGCCCAAAACGCGGTTCAGAGTGCATCATCGAGTCTCTGTCCCTGACAGAGCACTAGCGTGAGTGACGGGCGCCTGAAGCGCCTTGGACCCCAATCAAGCATCAGACCGCCATTCCGAAGTGTACATGGCTTCAATGAACCATGAGATATTGCTGCTAGTATTCCCCAAAGGGCGCCCCGGCCATGTATGCATGGTGGAAGTCAAACTGGTCACCGCCGGATCATTTTTCGGCCGGTACCAAGTCTGCCGTCCAAACCCGGACGGCCAGCACCACCTCCCAACTTTGATGGGCCATAACTCCCTCTATTCTTAGCCGATTGCTGCGACTCAAATTGCAGAAGGTCCAGCGTGTCCTCTAGTCTCTTAAACATCCATCCATGCACACAAACTTGCACTGTACAAGGATCTGGAGCCATCACCCTGAAAACGGAAACTCCAGGGCATGGCTCGGGGCAATGTGTAACGATCTCACCCTTGTTCCTGCCATGCCGGATGTCTCCCTGCTCACTCCTGCTCATCTTCCATAGCACTCTTGAGCCCATCATAGCCCGTAAGCCCAAGGCCTGCCACACTGAGGACATGCCGATCTCTGGGCTGTGCCTTGGTCAAGCATCCGCGAGCATGTGCGTCGTACTACAATGTTGTAGCACAACCTGTCTCTTTTGGACCATATCACGTGCATAGTGGTAGCACACGTCAATGTGCTTCATCCTCCTGTCCTGCGTCGGGTTGTTGGTCAGCAAGATGGAGCCGGTGTTGTCCTCTCATACCGCAGTAGCCTCCCGTTGAGGCACGCCGAGCTCCCCCAATAGCCTGCCGAGCCACGCCGCCTCCTTGACCGCTTCGACTAGCGCGATGTACTCTGCTTCCACTGTGGAGGTGGCAACGTAGTCCTGTTTTATGCTGCACCTGCGAGGAATAACACATAGCCGGAGGTGGACTTTTGCTTGTCCACGTCGCCGGCGTAGTCTGCATCCGTGTAGCAGACCAGTCGCAAGGGGTCAGTCCTCCCCTTGCCGTCAAACCTCAGGCACGCGTGTCGCGTCGCCTGCAGGTAGCGGAGGATGCGCTTGACCGCCTGCCAGTGTAGTGGCCCGGGATCGGCCACGTACCTGCTCACTTGACCTACCGCGTAGGCCATGTCTGGTCGAGTCGCCACCATGGCGTACATGAGGCTGCCCACCGCAGACTGGTACGGCACCCCCGCCATGTCCTCCCGCTCTTCTTTTGTTTGTGGCGACATTGCCGCGCTCAGGTCACACGTTGTGGAGACCGGACTGCCAATTGGTTTGCAGTCCTCCATGCCTCACTGCTTCAACACTGCGGCCACGTACTTGGCCTGCCCCGGCTCAAGAGTGCACGCCCTTCGGTTCCGCGTTATGCTCACCCCCAGGTAGTACTCTAAATCCCCCATGTCAGACATCTGAAATCTGCTGCTCAGCTGCTCCTTCAGCTGCTGTAGAGCCAGCAGGTCAGATGAACACAAAATCAGGTCGTCTACAAAGAGTGTGATGATCTGATGGAGCTGGTTGTTGCGCCGCACATACACACTTTGATCAGATTCACAGTGCTTGAAGCCGAGCTGTGCCATGTAGCCATCCATCTGCAGGTATGAGCACCTTGGCGACTGTTTTAGCCCGTACAAGGACTTGCACAGTCTGCACACTTTGCCCTCCAGCGCGTCCACCCCCTCCAGCACCTCCATGAAGATCTCCTTGTCAAGAATGCCGTCCAGGAACGCAGTTTTCATGTCCATTTGGTAAAGCTCCATGTACTTGGCAGCTGCCACCGTGAGGATTGCCCGGATGCTCATAAACTTGGCGACGGGGGGCGAACGTCTTGTCGCAGTGCTCGACCCTGCGTCGTGCAAACCCCTTCGCCACCAGCGGCACCTTGTACTTCTCCACTGTACCTTCCTTGTACTTTATTTTTAAGACCCACTTGGAGCTGATGACATTGGCATCTTTCGGCCAATCCACGAGCTCCCAAGTGTCCTTCTTGGCAATGGACGCAAGCTCTGACTTGATTGCTGCATTCCATTGCTCCGCTTCAGGTCGTGCAAGCGCCTCTTACACGGTTTTGGGCTCCGCTACGGCTGCCATCATGCACCGCAACATGCCGATCCAGCTCCCCGTTGCTGTGTCATACCATTTTGCCGCATTCTGCTGCCTTCGGCTGCGTCGCGGTGATTTTGGTGACGCAAACGGCTGGTCCTGTTGCTGCTCCTTGGCAGCCCCGTTCACGTCCTTGGCCTCCTCTGCTTTGGCTACTGCGTCCCGTGTCTCTGTGACACCTGTGTTTGCACCGCCGCCCTGCTGCACACCAGTACCGTCGCTCACCGAAGGCTCTTTGTCAGTGTTGGCGTCTGCCGGCTCCTCCTCATTGGTTAGGAGCTGGAACCACTCCCCCTGCTTTGGAGAGTCCACCACGCTGATGTCACTACTGTTGCTGCTATAGGTCTGGTCCTCGTCAAACTCAACGTCATGGCTGCTGAAGATCTCCTCCTTGCTCACGTCGTAGAGCCGGTACGCCTTAAGCGCGCTCTCGTAGCCAAGGAAGAGACATGGCTTGGCGCGTGGGTCCAGTTTTCCATCGCGCCGTTGTGCCGCCTACACCAACGCGTGCGCCTTGCATCCAAAGGCCTTCAGGTACGCCACTCTTGGCTTGCGCCCGCTCCATACCTCCTGCGGCGTCTCCAGCCGCTCTTCCCCTTCAGCACCGCCGTCGGGGTCAGGTTGATGGTGTAGCTTGCCGTACGCACCGCTTCCGCCCAGAAGCTCCGCGGCAATCCCGCGTCCACGAGCATTGTACGCACCATGTTCAGTAGCGTCTGGTTTGCTCGCTCGGCCACGCCATTAGACTGTGGCGAGTAGGGAGTTGTGTGCTCCCACTTGATGCCCTGCTCCTTCAGCCACCCACTGCAGCCCACGTACTCTCCGCGGTTGTCGCTACGTAGCGCTCTGACTTTGCATCCAGTCTGCCTTTCCACGGCGGCGACGTACTCCTTCAGCCGGTCCAGCACCATGCCCTTCTACTGCATGAAGTACACGTAGAATTTTCTGCTGCAGTCATCGATGAAGGTGACAAAGTATCGCGTGCCGCCTTTTGACGGCGTTTTGAACGGTCCGCACACATCACTGTGCACAATCTCCAGCAGGTCCTGGGTGCGCCCCACGTTCTTGTTGAACGGCTTGTGCCTCGCTTTGCCCGAAATGCAACGCTCGTAATTTTTGTGCGCTGTTGCATCTGCTACCGCATCTGCTGCACCGATGATGTCGAGGCCGCTGACCATATCGCACTTCGCCATCTCCTTCACGAGTGCGGGCGACGAATGCCCCAGCCGCCGGTGCCAGAGCTCCAGATCAGGTCTTCCTCCTTTGGCCAAGTCGACGGCACGCTCTTGCAAATCTGCTACGTCTGCTGCTGCGGGGATCACCTTTGTCTCCACGATGTAGAGACCACCCTCACGCTTTGCCTCCAGCACGACTTCGTTGTCGCCGTCCATGCGCACCACTGCGCCTTTTCTGCGGAAGAGCACCTCATATCCCTTATCCGTCAAGCGACTAACACTTAGAATTTCAGCCAGGCCGGGGACATGTTGCACATCATGGATGACATGCGACATCTTCTTACCATTCACCTCAACCTCCACGTCAACGTCTCCTTGGCCGGCCGCGGGCTCGATTTTGTCGCGTGCGATCACCATAGACTTGGCAGATTTGGAGTAGCGGAGGAATCCCACCTTCTCGACTTGGGTGTGCTCCTCGGCGCCGGAATCCAGGAACCGCCTGTTGCCCCCTTTTAGGTTGTGGTTTATGGTGCCGTTGAGGAGCGCCTTCTTGCCTTTGGCGTCTTTGCCGCCATCCTTTGCCTCCTGCGGGCACTCGTGGGCCCAATGGCCTTCCTTGCCACAATCGTGGCACGCATCTTTCTTGACGCCCTTCTTGCCGCCACCCTTTCCGCCGCCTCCCTTGCCGCCACTGCCACACTGCGCGTTTTGGTGACCAGGGCCGATGAGGACGACGAGGCCTTGCCGCCACTGCAACGTTGCGCCTCGTTGCGGATGTACTCGGCGACTGCGCTATAGGTCAGCTTGTCCTCCGCCCATCCACCGAGGACGGTAATGAGGGGGCTCCAACTGTCAGGTAGAGCGATAAGGAGAGCCATTGCCTGCATTTGAGAGTCCACCTTGCACCCCACATTGTTGCATTGCGATGCGAGCGACTCAATCTGCTGCATGGCGGTGAGGATGTCCTCGCCCTCCTCGATCCTCACCGTTTCAAGCCGCTTCATCACGAAGATCCGGTTTGCAAGAGACGTTGATTGGTGGATGGTGCAAAGCTTTTGCCATGCCTTGGCAGCCAGCGCGCTGCCTTGGAAGTAGCCCCACTGGTTCTCGGCAGTAGACGACAGTAAGAGCAGGAGTGCATTGGTATTTTTCTTTGCAAAGGCCTACTTCTCTTTGTCTGTTGCATTATTCTCGTCGAGAATCCCCGTGTCCTCCATCACGTCGAGTAGCCCCTTGTGTGCGAGGTAGATCTCAAAGTGCCACCTCCACAGCCCAAAGCCAGGGCCACCCGCATACTTCTGGATCAAATGCGACTCCGGTCTCAGCGCCATGTTACGCTTCTGCTACCTGGGTCGTCGGACGTTGACGGCGAGGTTGTCCGAAACGCTCCTCCTATCCGCCGCGGAAGTCGTGAACGTTTGGGACCGGTCAGGGCCGTGGGCCCATAACCCTTTGTTGGAAAAGTGGTTCCAACGTGGCCTGACCACGTCCTGAGGTTCATAGATCTTTTGGGCAGCAGTATTAGACAAAGTGTGTGCTTTGTGGTTGCCACACACTTTGTGAGCAGAAATCCGACGGAATTCAGCAACACCCAAGGTTTGAAGGGCTGGGGATCAATTTTCAGTGGATTACTGGACACAGACCACACCAACAAAGTTATAGTACTAGTCACAAGCTTTCCAAAACACCAAATCGCGTGCGATTTGGACCACCGTAGCACCCAAAACGCGGTTCAGAGTGCATCATTGAGTCTCTGTCCCTGACAGAGCACTAGCGTGAGTGACGGGTGCCCGAAGCGCTCTGGACCCCAATGAAGCATCAGACCGCCATTCTGAAGCGCACATGGCTCCAATGAGCCATGGGATATTGCTGCTAGCATCCCCTAAGGGGCGCCTTGGGCGTGGTGTGCGTGGCGGGAGTCGAACTGGTCACCGCCGGATCATTTTTCGGCCGGTGCCAAGTCTGCCGTCCAAATCCGGACGGCCAGCACCACTTCCCAACTTTGACGGACCACCATCCCTCAATTATTTGCCAATTGCTGCGATTCAAATTGCAGCTGGTCCAGCGTGTCCTTTAGTTTCTGAAACATCCATCCATGCATGCAAACATGCACTCTACAAGGATCTGGAGCCATCACCCTGAAAACGGCAACTCCAGGGCATGGCACGGGGCAATATGTGACAAACTCCACCTTCGAGCCTAAGCCGTGGGGGGGTAGGGGGAGTGGCATAATGCGGTCGCAAATCTGTCATCCAGGTCGTCCACGGAACATCCCTTTTGGGGGTGGGAGGGAATATTCCAGTGAAGGCACCTACGCGTAACAAATCAACAAAAACCGACTTGGTGTCGAAGGGAGAAACCTTTTGCTATATACTGACTAGCAAGTGCTAAGACTTTCAATAAGTAGTGGAAGTGTGGTAAACTTTGAGAACTCATAACACGAGTCACAAATGGTCAGAGTGGAAGACAATGGTTTGTGAATGCAAGTACAAATACCTTCAATATGTGGTGACCCGGCGTGGTATCCATGTACACTGACAAACCAAAGTAGGCATATGTCACTAACCATGACCAAACGAATTTCACTGTGTGTGGTCAATGTTGAAACTCATAAAACGCGTCACAAATGGCCAGAGGGGGAAACAATGGGTTGGGAACACTAGTTATCAACTAGCAAGTATGGAGAACTTGAACAAGTAGTGGCACAGTGTGGCTAGCGTACACAGTGACCAACCAAAGGATGAATACGTCACTGACTATGACCGAAGAAGTCCAGTATGCGTGGTCAACGTTGAAAACTCATGACACGAGTCACAAATGGTCACAGGGAGAGACAATGGTTTGGGAACCCTATGCATCAACTAGAAAGAACAAATAACATCAATACGTAGTGGCACGGTGTGGCTACCATGCACCCCAAACAACCAAACTAGGCATATGTCACTGACCATGACCAAATAATGTCAATATGGGTGGTCAACGTTCACCAACCATAACACGAGTCACAAACGGTCATAGGGGGAAACAATGGTCCGGGAATATCAGTTCTCAACTAGCAAGTACAACGACCTTCAATCAGTAGTACCACGGTGTGGCTACCATGCACAATGACCAACCAAAGTAGGCATATGTACTGCCTTTGACAAAAGAAATCCGCTGTGTGTGGTCAAGATTGACAACTCATAAAACGAGTCACAAGGAATCTGAGGGCAAAACGATTGTTTGGGAACACCAGGTATCAACTAGCAAGCACAATGACCTTCAACATGTTGTGGCACGGTGTGGACACCATGCACGATCACCAACCAAGGTATGCATATGTCACTGACAATGACAAAACAATGTCACCATTTGTGTTAAACATTGAAAACTCAAAGCACGAGTCACAAGTGATCAGAGTGAAAGATAATGGTTTCTAAACACTCGTTATCAACTAGAAAGTACAAATACTTTCAATATGTAGTGGCATAGTGTGGCTACAATGCAGAGTGACCAACCAAAGTATACATATGTCACTAACCATGACCAACGAATTCAACCTCACGTGGTCAATGTTGACAACTCACAACACAAGTCAGAGATATTGAGAGGGGAAACCAATGGTATCCGAACAATAGATATCAACTAGAAAGCACACAAACCTTCAATACGTAGTCACAAGGTTTGGTAACCATGTACAGTGACAACCCAAAGTAGACATACATAACTAACCATGACCAAACGAATTTCGCACTGTATGCTCAACGCTGAACACGCATAACACGAGTCACAAATGGTCAGAGGGGGAAACAATTGATTGGGAACACTAGTGATCAAATAGCATGTACAAAGACCTTCAACAAGCAGTGGCACAGTACGGCTAGCGTGCACAGTGACCAACCACAGGATGCATACGTCACTGACTATGACCGAAGAAGTCCACTATGTGTGGTCAACATTGCAACTCATAACACGAGTCACAAATGGTCAAAGGGAGAGACAATGGTTTAGGAACCCTATGTATTGACTAGAAAAGACAAAGAACTTTGATACGTAGTGGCACGGTGTGGCTAATATGTACACCAAACAACCAAACTACGCATGTGTCACTGACCATGACCAGAGAATTTCAATATGGGTGGTCAACGTTGACCAACCATAACACGAGTCATAAACAGGCAGGGGAGGAAACAATGCTATGGGAATTTCAGTTCTCAACTAGCAAGTACGACGACCTCCAGTCAGTAGTAGCACGGTGTGGTTACCATGCACAATGAGCGACCAAAGTAGGCATATGTACTGCCTTTGACCAGAGAAATCCGCAGTGTGTGGTCAACATTGACAGCTCATAATACAAGTCACAAATGGTCATATAGGGAAACAATGGTTTGGGAACACCAAGTACCAAATAGCGAGCACAAGGACCTTCAATACGTTGTGGCACGGTGTGGATACCATGCACGATGACCAACCAAAGTAGGCATATGTCACTGACCATGACCAAATAATGTCACTAAGTTTGGTAAACTTTGACAACTCATAACATGAGTCACAAATGACCAGGGTCGAAGACAATGGTTGATGAATATTATTTATTGACTAGAAAGTACAAATACCTTCAATATGTAGCGGCAAAGTGTGGCTACAATACACAGTGACCAACCAACGTATGCATGTCACTGACCATGAACAAAGAAATCCACTTGATGTTGTCAACATTTACAACTCACAATACAAGTCACATAGAGTCAGAGGGGGCTAACAATGGTTTAGGAACACTAGCTGAGAACTAGAAAGCACTAATACCTTCAATGTGTAGTGACACGGCATGGTAACCATGTACAGTGACAAACCAACGTAGGCATGTGTTACTAACCATGACAAAACGGATTTCACAATGTGTGGTCAAAGTCGAAAACACATAACACGAGTCAGAAATGGTCAGCGAGGGAAACCATGGGTTGGGAACACTAGTTATCAACTAGCAAGTAGAAAGATTTTCAACAAGTAGTGGCACGCTGTGGCTAGCGTGCACAGTCACCAACCAAAGGATGCATACGCCACTGACTATGACCGAAGAAGTCCACTATGTATGGTCAACATTGACAATTCATAACACGAGTCACAAATGGTGAGAGGGAGAGACAATGGTTTGGGAACCCTGTGTATCGACTATAAAGGAAAAAAAACTTCAATACGCAGTGGTACAGGGTGGCTACTATGCACACCAAATAACCAAACTAGGCATATGTCACTGACCATGACCAAAGAGTTTCAATATGGGTGGTCAACATTCACCAACCATGACCCAAGTCACAACGGTCAGAGGGGGAAACAATGGCCTGTGAATATCAGTTCTCAACTAGCAAGTACAGCGACCTTCAGTCAGTATAAGCACGGTGTGGCTACCATGCACAATGACCCACCAAAGTAGGCATATGTACTGCCTTTGACCAAAGAAATCCGCTGTGTGTGGTTAACATTGACAACTCATAGTAGGAGTCACAAATGGCCAGAGGGGGACACAAAGGCTTGGGAACACCAGGTATCAACTAGCAAGCACAAGGACCTTCAATTATTTGCGGCGCGGTGTGGACACCATGCACGCTGACCAACCAAAGCACGCATATGTCAGTGACCATGACCAAATAATGTCACTAAGTGTGGTAAAATTTGACAACTCATATCATGAGTCACAAATGGTCATAGTGGAAGACAATGGTTTGTGAATACTAGTTATCAAGTAGCAAGTACAAATACCTGCAATATGTAGTGGCACAGCGTGGCTACCATGCACAGTGACCAACCAAAGTATGCATATGTCACTGACCATGACCAACAAAATTCACTTCATGTGGTCAGCGTTGAAAACTCACAACACGAGTCGTAGATAGTCAAACGAGGGTAACAATGGTTTGGGAACACTAGCTATCAACTAGAAAGCTAGGAGACTATCAGTACGCAGAAACACGGCGTGGTAACCATGTACAGTGACAAACCAAAGTAGGCATATGTCACTAACCATGACCAAAACAATTTCACAGTGTGTGGTCAACGTTGAAAACGCATAACGCGAGTAACAAACGGTCAAAGGGGGAAACAATGGGTTTGGAACACTAGTTATCAACTAGCAAGTACAAATACCTTCAACAAGCAGTGGCACGGTATGGCTAGCGTGCACAGTGACCAACCAAAGGATGCATATGTCACTGAGTATGATCGAAGAAGTCCTCTATGTGTGGTCAACATTGACAACTCATACCACGAGTCGCAAATTGTCAGATGGAGATACAATGGTTTGGGAACCCTATGTATCCACTAGAAAGGACAAGGAACCTCAATACGTAGTGGCACGGTGTGGCTGATATGCACACCAAACAACCAAACTAGGCATATGTCACTGACTAGAGAATTTCAATATGGGTGGCCAGCGTTGACCAACCATAACACGAGTCACAAATGGTCAGGAGAGGAATCAATGCTATGGGAATATCAGTTCTCAACTAGCAAGTACAACAACCTTCAGTCAGTAGAAGTACGGTGTGGCTACCATGTAGAATGGCGGACCAAAGTAGGCATAGGTTTTGCCTTTGACCAAAGAAATCCGCTGTGTGTGGTCAATGTTGACAACTCATAATACGAGTCACAGATAATCAGAGGGCGAAAGAATGGTTTGGGAACACCAAGTATCAAATAGGGAGCACAGAGGGCTTCAATACATTGTGGCACGGTGTGGATACCATGCACGATGACCAACCAAAGTAGGCATATGTCACTGACCATGACCAACTAATGTCACTAAGTGTGACAAACTTTGACAACTCATAACACCAGTCACAAATGGTCAGAGTGGAAGATGATGGTTTATGAACACTAGTTATTGACTAGCAAGTACAAATACCTTCAATATGCAGTGGCAACGTGTGGCTACAATGCATAGTGATAAACCAAAGTATGCATATGTCACAGACCATGAACAAATAACTTCACTTCATGTGGTCAATGTTGACAACTCACAACACGAGTCACAGATATTCAGAGGGGGTAGCAATGGTTGTGGAACACTAGCTATCAACTAGAAAGCACGGAGATGTTCAATACGTAGTGACACGGCGTAGTAACCATGTACAATGACAAACCAAAGCAGGCATATGTCACTAACCATGACCAAAAGGATTGCACAGTGTGTGGTCAACGTTGAAAACGTATAACACGAGTCACAAGTGGTCAGAGGGGAAAACAATGGGTTGGGAACACTAGTTATCAACTAGCAAGTACAAAGACCACCAACAAGCAGAGGCACGGTATGGCTAGCGTGCACAGTGACCAACCAAATGATGCATATGTCACTGACTATGACCGAAGAAGTCCACTATGTGTGGTCAAGATTGAAAACTCAAACCATGAGTCACAAATGGTCAAAGGGAGAGACAATGGGTTGGGACCACCATGTATCAAATAGCAAGCACAAGGACCTTCAATAAGTTGTGGCACGGTGTGGATACCATGCACGATGACCAACCAAAGTAGGCATTTGTCAATGAACATGACCAAATAATGTCACCAAGTGTGGTAAACTTTGACAACGCATAACACGAGTCACAAATGGTCAGGGCGGAAGATAATGCTTTGTGAATACTAGTTATTGACTTGCAAGTACAAATACCTTCAATATGTAGTCGCACAGTATGGCTACAATGCACACAGACCAGCCAAAGTATGCATATGTCACTGACCATGACCAATTAATTTCACTTCATGTGGTCAACGTTGTCAACTAACAACACGAGTCACTCATAGTCAGAGGGGGTGAACAATGGTTTGGGAACACTAGCTATCAACTAGGAAGCACAAAGACCCTCAATACGTAGTGACACAGCGTGGTAACCACGTACAGTGACAAACGAGACTAGGCATATGTCACTAACCATGGCCAAATAATTTCAATATGGGTGGTCAACGTTCACAACCCATTACATGAGTCACAAATGGTCAGACGGGGGAAAAATGGTTTCAAAACACTACGTATCTTCTAGCAAGTACAAAGCTCCTTCATATGTATTCGCACGGTGTGGCTACCGTGCACAATGAAACACGAAGAAGGCATACACTACTGCTCATGACAACAGAAGTTTTGTGTGTATGGTCAACGTTCACAACTCATGATACAAGTCAAAAATGGGCGGAGGGAGAAACAATGGTTTGGGAATACTCGGCATCGTCTAGCAAGTACAAAGACCTTCGATAAGTGGTGGCACGGTATGGCTACCATACACAATGACCAACCAAAGTATGCTCGTGTCACCGAATATCATGAAAAGAGTTGCACTGTGTGTAGTCAAATTTCCATATCATGGCTGGTCAATCAGAGCAATGGTTGAGAGGTTATTCAAGCTCGAAGTTGCAAAATATGAAATTCCGTCTGCGTCCGTTTATTATGATTAAACTAACTTTGTTATCATTCGTACTTTTGAAAACTACCCTCTAATCTTACACCCCCTTGTTTTATGCCCTTTACCCATAGAACCCCTTGTAATGTCATTTAGACATCACATGAACACCATGTGAGTTGGCTTACTGCCTATAGAGTTAGATTCTGGAGCGATAGGTCCTGGGTTTGAATCCTCGTACATCCAATATAGAATAGGTTCGCGACCTGGGGAGGGGGGAGGGGGGAGCCGTGTTATGATACCTCAACTCTACCTTCGAGCCTAAGCCATGGGGAGGGGGGGTAGCGGGGATGTCATAATGCGGTCGCAGATCTGTCCTCCAGGTCGTCCATGGAACATCCGTGTAGGGGGTTGGGAGGGTGTATTCTAGTGAAGCCATCTACGTGTTACTAATGAACAAAAACCGACATGGTGTCAAAGGGATAAATCTTTTGCTATTTATTGACTAGCAAGTGCAAAGACTTTCAACAAGTAGTGGAGGTGTGGTAAAGTTTGACAACTCATAACACGAGTCACAGATGGTCAGAGTAGAAGACAATGGTTTGTGAATACTTCTTGTCGAGTAGCAAGTACAAATACAGTCAATATGTAGTGATACGGTGTGGTAACCATGTACAGTGACAAACCAAATTAGGCATATGTCACTAACCATGACCAAACGAGTTTCACTGTGTGTGTGGTCAATGTTGAAAACTCATAACACGAGTCACAAATGGTCAGAGGGGAACACAATGTGTTGGGAACATTAGTTATCAAATAGCAAGTATGAAGAACTTCAACAAGTAGTGGCTAGCGTATACAGTGACCAACCAAAGGATGAATATATCACTGACTATGACCGAAGAAGTCCAGTATGCGTGGTCAACGTTGACAACTCATGACACGAATCACACTTGGTGAGAGGGAGAGACAATGGTTTGGGAAACCTTTGCATGGACTAGGAAGGAGAAATAACGTCAATACGTAGTGGCATAGTGTGGCTACTATGCAGAACAAACAACCAAACCAGGCATATGTCACTACCCATGACCAAATAATTTCAATACGGGTGGTCAACGTTCACCAACCATAACACGAGTCACAAACGGTTAGAGGGGGGGAAACAAAGGACCGAGAATATCAGTTCTCACCTAGCAAGTACAACAACCTTCAATCAGTAGTGGCACGGTGTGGCTACCATGCACAATGACCAACCAAAGTAGGCATATGTACTGCCTTTGACCAAAGAAATCCGCTGTGTGTGGTCAACATTGAAAACTCATAATACGAGTCACAAATAGTCAGAGGGGGAAACAATTGTTTGGGAAGACCAGGTATCAACTAGCAAGCACAATGACCTTCAATATGTTGTGGCACGGTGTGGATACCATGCACGATGACCAACCAAGGTATGCACATGTCACTGGCCATGACCAAAGAATGTCACCATTTGTTGTACACTTTGACAACTCATAACACGAGTCACAAATGGTCAGAGTGGAAGATAATGGTTTCTAAATACTAGTTATTGACTAGCAAGTACAAATACCTTCAATATGTAGTGGCACAGTGTGGCTCCAATGCACAGTGACCAACCAAAGTATGCATATGTCACTGACCATGACCAAAGAATTTCACTTCATGTGGTCAATGTTGACAACTCACAACACGAGTCACAGATATTCAGAGGGGGTAACAATGGTTTGGGAACACTAGCTATCAACTAGAAAGCACAAAGACCTTCAATACNGACTAGCAAGTACAAATACCTTCAATATGTAGTGGCACAGTGTGGCTACAATGCACAGTGACCAACCAAAGTATGCATATGTCACTGACCATGACCAAAGAATTTCACTTCATGTGGTCAATGTTGACAACTCACAACACGAGTCACTGATATTCAGAGGGGGTAAGAATGGTCTGGGAACACTAGCTATAAACTAGAAAGCACAAAGACCTTCAATACGTAGTGAAAAGGAATGGTAACCATGTACAGTAACAAACCAAAGTAGACATATGTTACTAACCATGACCAAAAGAATTTCACAGTGTGTGGTCAACGTTGAAAATTCATAACACGAGTCACAAATGGTCAGAGGGGCAAACAATGGATTGGGAACACTAGTTATCAACTGGAAAGTACAAAGACCTTCAACAAGCAGTGGCACGGTATGGCTAGCATGCTTGGTGACCAGCCAAAGGATGCATAGGTCACTGACAATGACCGAAGAAGTCCACTATGTGTGGTCAACATTGACAACTCATACCACGAGTCAGAAATGGTCAGAAGAAGAGACAATGGTTTAGAAACCCTATGTATCGACTGGAACGGACAAATAACTTCAGTATCTAGTGGCACGGTGTGGCTAATATGCACACCAAACAACCAAACTAGGCATATGTAACTGACCATGACAAGAAGATTTCAACATGGGTGGTCAACTTTGACCAACCATAACACGAGTCACAAACGGTCAGGGGAGGAAACAGTGCAATGGGAATATCAGTTCTCAACTATAAAGTACAACAACCTTCAGTCAGTAGTAGCACGGTGTGGTTACCATGCACAATGACCGACCAAAGTGGGCATATGTACTGCCTTTGACCAAAGAAATCCTCAGTGTGTGGTCAACGTTGACAACTCATAATACAAGTCACAACTGGTCAGATAGGGAAACAATGGTTTGGGAACACCAAGTATCAAATCGCAAGCACAAGGAGTTTCAATACGTTGTGGCACGGTGTGGATACCATGCACGATGACCAACCAAAGTAGGTATATGTCACTGACCATTACCAAATAAAATCACTAAGTGTGGTAAACTTTGACAACTCATAACACGAGCCACAAATGATCAGGGTGGAATACAATGGTTTATGAATATTATTTATCGACTAAAAAGTACAAATACCTTGAATATGTAGTGGCACAGGGTGGCTACAATGCACAGTGACCAACCAAAGTATGCATATGTCACTGACCATGAGCAAAGAAATTCACTTCATGTGGTCAATACTTACAACTCACAACACGAGTCACTGGTAGTCACAGGGGGGCTAACAATGGTTTAGGAACAATAAGTGACAACTAGAAAGCACAAATACATTCAATACGTAGTGAGACGGTGTGGAAACCGTGTACACTGACAAACCAAAGTAGGCATGTATCACTTACCATGACCAAACGGATTTCACAGTGTGGTCAACGTTGAAACCACATAACAGGAGTCACAGATTCTCAGTGGGGGAATCCAGGGGTTGGGAACACTATTCATCAACTAGCAAGTAGAAAGATTTTCAACAAGTAGTAGCACGGTATGGCTAGCGTGCACAGTGACCAACCAAAGGATGCATACGTCACTGACTATGACCGAAGAAGTCCAGTATGTATGGTCAACATTGACAATTCATAACACGAGTCACAAATGGTCAGAGGGAGAGACAGTGGTTTGGGAACCCTATGTATCGACTAGAAAGGACAAAGAACTTCAATACGTAGTGGAACAGTGTGGCTACTATGCACATCAAACAACCAAACTAGGCATATGTCACTGACCATGACCGAAGAGTTTAAATATGGGTGGTCAACATTCACCAACCATGACACGAGTCACAAACGGTCATAGGGGGAAACAATGGCCTGTGAATATCAGTTTTCAACTAGCAAGTACAGCAAGCTTCAGTCAGTGTAAGCACCGTGTGGCTACCATGCACAATGACCGACGAAAGTAGGCATATGTACTGCCTTTGACCAAAGAAATAGGCTGTGTGTGGTCAACCTTGATAACTCATAATAGGAGTCACAAATGGTCAGAGGGGAAGACAATGGTTTGGGAACACCATGAATCAACTAGCAAGCACAAGGACCTTCAATAAGTTGCGGCCCAGTGTGGATACCATGCACGATCACCAACCAAAGCAGGCAGATGTCACTGACCATGACCAAATAATGTGACTAAGTGTGGTAAACTTTGACAACTCATAACACGAGTCACAAATGGACATAGTGGAAGACAATGGTTAATGAATACTAGTTATCGAGTAGCAAGTACAAATACCTTCAATGTGTAGTGGCACAGCGTGGCTACCATGCAAAGAGCCCAACCAAAGAATGCATATGTCACTGACCATGACCAACAAATTTCACTTCATGTGGTCAGCGTTGAAAACTCACAACACGAGTCACATATAGTCAAAGGGGGGTAACAATGGTTTGGGATCACTAGCTATCAACTAGAAAGCAAAAATACCTTTAATACGAAGTGACACAGCGTGGAAACCATGTACAGTGACAAACCAAAGTAGGCATATGTCACTAACCATGACCAAAAGAATTTCACAGTGTCTCATCAACGTTGAAAACACATAACACGAGTCACAAATGGTCAGAGGGGGAAACAATGGGTTGGGAACAATATTTATCAATTAGCAAGTACAAAGACCTTCAACAAGCAATGGCACGGTATGGCTAGCGTGCACAGTGACCAACCAAAGGATGCATACGTCACTGACTCTGACCGAAGAAGTCCACTATGTGTGGTCAATATCGACAACTAATAACACGTGTCACAAATGGTCAGAGGGAGAGACAATGGTTAGGGATCCATATGTATCAACTAGAAAGGACAAAGAACTTCAATGCGTAGTGGCACCGTGTGGCTAATATGCACACCAAACAACCAAACTAGGCATTTGTCACAGATCATGACCAGAGAATTTCAATATTGGTGGTCAATGCTGACCAACCATAACACGAGTCACAAACGGTCAGGGGAGGAAACAATGCTATGGGAATATCAGTTCTCAACTAGCAATTACAACGATCTTCAATCAATAGTAGCACAGTGTGGCTACCATGCACAATGACCGACCAAAGTACGCATATGTACTGCCTTTGACCGAATAAATCCGCTGTGTGTGGTCAAGGTTGATAACTCATAATACAAGTCACAAATAGTCGGAGGGGGAAACAATGGCGTGGGAACACCAAGTATCAACAGTAAGCACAATGGGCTTCAATACGTTGTGGCACGGTGTGGATACCATGCACGATGACCAACCAAATAAGGCATATGTCACTGACCATGACCAGATAATGTCACTAAGTGTGGTAAACTTTGACAACTCATAACACGAGTCACAAATGGTCAGGGTGGAAGATAATGGTTTGTGTATAATAGTTATCGACTAGAAAGAACAGATACCTTCAATATGTAGTGGCACAGTGTGGCTACAATGCACAATGACCAACCAAAGTATGCATATGTTACGGACAATGACGACGGAATTTCACTTCATGTGGTCAACGTTGACAACTCATTACAGGAGTGACAGATATTCAGAGGGGGTAACAATGGTTTAGGAACACTAGCTATCAACTAGAAAGCAGAAAGACCTTCGATACGTAGTGACACGGCATGGTAACCATGTTCAGTGACAAACCAAAGTAGGCATATGTCACTAACCATGACCAAACGGATTTGACAGTGTGTGGTCAACGTAAAAAACTGATAATACGAGTCACAAATGGTCAGTGGGGGAAACCATGGGTTGGGAACACTAGTTATCAACTAGGCAGTAGAACGATTTCCAACAAGTAGTTGCACGGTGTGGCTAGCGTGCTCCTAAACCAAAGGATGCATATGTCACCGACTATGACCGAAGAAGTCCACTATGTATGGTCAACATTGACAGCTCATAACACGAGTCACAGATGGTCAGAGAGAGAAACAATGGTTTGGGAACCCTGTGTATCAACTAGAAAGGACAAAGAACTTCAATACGTAGTGGCACGTTGTGGCTACCATGCAAACCAAACAACCAAACTAGGCATTTGTCACTGATCATGACCAGAGAAGCTCAATATGGGTTGTCAACATTGACCAACCATAACACGAGTCACAAACGGTCAGGGGAGGAAAATAATGCTATGGAAATATCAGTTCTCAAGTAGCAATTACAATGATCTTCAGTCAGTAGTAGCACAGTGTGGCGACCATGCACAATGACCGACCAAAGTAAGCATATGTACTGCCTTTGACCAAAGAAATCCGCTGTGTGTGGTCAACATTGACAACTCATCATACGCGTCACAAATGGTCAGAGGGGGGAAAATGGTTTCAAAACAATATGTATCTTCTAGCAAGTACAAAGATCCAAGTAGGCATACATCACTGCTCACGACCAGAGCAGTAGAGTGTGTGTGGTCAATGTTCACAACCCACAATACAAGTCAAAAATGGGCGGAGGGAGAAACAATTGTTTGGGAATACTCGGTATCGACTACCAAGTACAACGACCTTCGATAAGTGGTGGCACGGTGTGGCTACCATGCACAATAACCAACCAAAGTATGCTTGTGTCACTGAATATCATCTAAAGAGTTTCACTGTGTGTAGTCAACCTTCCTTCTTAAGGCTGGTCAATCAAAGCAATGGTTGAGAGGTTATTCAAGCTCAAAGTTGCAAAATCTGACATTACGTCTGCGTCACGTTTTTATGATTAACTAACTTTGTTATCATTCATAACTTTGAAAACTACCCTATAATCTTACACCCCCTTGTATTATGCCCTTTACCCATAGGAGTCCTTATAATGTTATTTGGACATCACATGAACACCATGTGAGTTGGCTTACTGCATACAGAGTTAGATAATGGAGCGATAGGTCCTGGGTTGGAATCCATGCACACGTAATATAGAATAGGCTCGCGACCTGGGGGTGGGGGGGGGGGGGGGGGGGGGGG
>SZWC01000005.1:871618-943728 GCA_023375785.1 Penium margaritaceum | reverse complement strand
GCCGTGTTGTGATACCTCAACTCTCCCTTCAAGCCTTAGCTGTGGGGGGGTAGGGGGGGTGTCATAATGCGGTCGCAAATCTGTCCTCCGGGTCGTCCACGGAACATCCCTCTAGGAGGGTGGGAGGGAGTATTCCAGTGAAGGCACCTACGTGAAACAAATCAACAAAAACCGACCTGGTGTCAAAGGAGAAACCTTTTGCTATTTATTGACTAGCAAGTGCAAAGACGTTCAACAATTAGTGGACGTGTGGTAAACTTTGACAACTCATAACACGAGTCACAAATGGTCACAGTGGAAGAAAATGGTTTGTGAATATTAGTATCGAGTAGCAAGAACAAATACCTTCAATATGTAGTGGCACAGCGTGGTAACCATGTACAGTGACAAACCAAAGTAGGCATATGTCACTAACCATGACCAACAAATTTCACAGTGTGTGGTCAACATTGAAAACACATAACACGAATCACAAATGGTCAGAGGGGGACACCATGGGCTGGGAACACTAGTTATCTACTAGCAAGTAGAAATATTTTCAACAAGTAGTGGCACGGTATGGCTAGCGTACACAGTGACCAACCAAAGGATGCATGCTTCACTGACTATGACCAAAGAAGACCACTATGTATGGTCAACATTGACAGTTCATAACACAAGTCACAAATGGTCAGAGGGAGAGACAATGGTTTGGGAACCCTATGTATCGAATAGAAAGGACAAAGAACTTCAAAACATAGTGGCACACCGTGGCTATTATGCACACCAAACAACCAAACTAGGCATATGTCACTGACCATGACCAACCAATTTCAATATGGGTGGTCAACATTCACCAACCATGACACGAGTCACAAACGTTCAGAGGGGGAAACAATGGCCTGTGAATATCAGTTCTTAACCAGCAAGTACAGCGACCTTCAGTCAGTAAAAGCACGGTGTGGCTACCTTGCACAACGACCGACCAAAGTATGCACATGTACTGCCTTTGACCAAAGAAATCCGCTGTGTGTGGTCAACGTTGACAACTCATAACAGGAGTCACAAATGGTCAGAGGGGGAGACAATGGTTTGGGAACACCAGGTATTAACTATCAAGCACCAGGACCTTGAATAAGGTGCGGAACGGTGTGGATACCATGCACGATGACCAACCAAAGAAGGCATATGTCACTGACCATGACGAAATAATGCCACTAAGTGTGGTAAACGCCGACAACTCATAACACGAGTCACAAATGGTCAGGGTGGAAGATAATGGTTTATGAATACTAGTTATCTACTAGCAAGTACAAATACCTCCAATATGTAGTGGCACAGTGTGGCTACAATGCACAGTGAACAACCAAAGCATGCATATGTCACTGACCATACGCAACAAATTGCACTTGATGTGGTCAATGTTGACAACTCACAACACGAGTCACATGTATTCAGAGGGGGTAACAATGGGTTGGGAACAATAGCTATCAACTATAAAGCACGGAGACCTTCAATACGTAGATACATGGCGTGGTAACAATGTACAGTGACAGACCAAAGTAGGCATATATCACTAACCGTGACCAAAAGAATTTCACAGTGTGTGGTCAACGATGAAAACGCATAACATGAGTCACAAATGGTCAAAGGGGGAAACAATGGGTTTGGAACACTAGTTATTAACTAGCAAGTACAAAGACCTTCAACAAGCAGTGGCACGGTATGACTTACGTACACAGTGAGCAACCAAAGGATGCATACGTCACTGACTATGACCAGAGAAGTCCACTTTGTGTGGTCAACATTGACAACTCATACCACGAGTCGCAAATGGTCAGTGGGAGAGACAATGAGCTGGGAACCCTATGTATTGACTAGAAAGGACAAGGAACTTCAATACGTAGTGGCACGGTGTGGCTAATATGCACACCAAACAACCAAACTAGGCATATGTCACTGATCATGACCGGAGAATTTCAAGATGGGTGGCCAACATCGACCAACCATAACACGAGTCACAAATGGTCAGGAGAGGAAACAATGCTATGGAAATATCAGTTCTCAACTAGCAAGTACAACGACTCTCAGTCAGTAGTAGCACGGTGTGGCTACCATGCACAATGACCGACAAAAGCAGGCATATGTACTGCCTTTGACCAAACAAATCCGCCGTGTGTGGTCAACGTTGACAACTCATAATACGAGTCACAAATGGTCAGAGGGGGAAAAATGGTTTGGGAACACCAAGTATCAAATAGCAAGGACAAGGGGCTTCAATACGTTGTGGCACGGTGTGGATACCATGCATGATGACCAACCACAGTAGGCATATGTCACTGACCATGACCAAATAATGTCACTAAGGGTGGTAACCATTGAGAACTCATAACACGAGTCACAAATGGTCAAGGTGAAAGATAATGGTTTGTGAAAAATAGTTATTGACTAGAAAGAACAAATACCTTCAATATGTAGTGGCACAGTGTGGCTACAATGCACAGTGACCAACCAAGGTATGCATATGTCACTGACCATGACGAAAGAATTTCACTTCATGTGGTCAATGTTGACAACTCACAACACGAGTCACATATACTCAGAGGGGGTAACAATGGTTTGGGAAAACAAGCTATCAACTAGAAAGCACAAAGACCTTCGATACGTAGTGACACGGCGGGTTAACCATGTACAGTGACAAACCAAAGTAGGCTTACATATGTCACTAACCATGAGCAAACGGATTTGACAGTGTGGTCAACATTGAAAACTCATAACACGAGTCACAAATGGTCAGTGGGGGAAACCATGGGTTGCGAACACTAGTTATCAACTAGCAAGTAGAAAGATATCCAGCATGTAGTCGCACGGTGTGGCTAGCGTGCACAGGGACGAACCAAAGGATGCATATGTCACTGACTATGACCGAAGAAGTCCACTATGTACGGTCAACATTGACAACTCATAACACGAGTCACAGATGGTCAGAGGGAGAGACAATGGGCTGGGAACCCTATGTATTGACTAGAAAGGACAAAGAACTTCAATACGGAGTGGCACTTTGTAGCTACTATGCAAACCAAACAACCAAACGAGGCATATGTCACTGACCATGACCAGAGAATTTCAATATGGGTGGTCAACAATCACCAAGCATAACACGAGTCACAAACAGTTAGAGCGGGAAACAATGGTATGGTAATATATGTTCTCAGCTAGCAAGTACAGCAACCTTCAATCAGTACAAGCACGGTGTGGCTACCATACACAATGACTGACCAAAGTAAGCATGTGTACTGCCTTTGACCAAAGAGATCCGCTGTGTGTGGTCAATTTTGACAACTCATAATAGGAGTCACAAGTGGTCAGAGGGGGAGACAATGGTTTGGAAACACCACGTATCAACTAGCAAGCACAAGGATCCTCAATAAGTTGTGGCACGGTGTAGATACTATGCACAATGACCAACCAAAGTAGGCATAAGTCACTGACCATGACCAAATAGTGTCACTAAGTATGGTAAACGTTGACAACTCATAACACGAATCACAAATGGTCAAGGTGGAAGATAATGGTTTATGAATACTAGTTATGGGCTAGCAAGTACAAATACCTCCAATATGTAGTGGCACAGTGTGGCTACAATGCACAGTGAACAACCAAAGTATGCATATGTCACTGACCATGAACAAAGAATTTCACTTCATGTGGTCAAATGTTGACAACTCACAATACGAGTCACAGATATTCAGAGGGGGTAAGAATGGTTTGGGAACAATAGATATCAACTAGAAAGCACGGAGACCTTCACTACGTAGAGACACGGTATGGTAACCATGTACAGTGACAAACCAAAGTAGGCATATATCACTAACCATGACCAAAAGAATTTCACAGTGTGTGGTCAACGTTGAAAACGCATAACACGAGTCACAAATGGTCAAAGGGGGAAACAATGGGTTTGGAACACTAGTTATCAACTAGTCAGAACAAAGACCTTCAACAAACAGTGGCATCGGTTGGCTAGCGTGGACAGTGACCAGCCAAAGGATGCATACGTCACTGACTATGACCGAAGAAGTCCACTATGTGTGGTCAACATTGACTACTCATACCACGAGTGGCAAATGGTCAGAGGAAGAGACAATGGTTTGGGAACCCTATGTATCGATTAGAAAGGACAATGAACATCAATACGTAGTGGCATGGTGTGGCTAGTATGCACGCCAAACAACCAAACTAGGCATATGTCACTGATCATGACCAGAGAATTTCAATATGGGTGGCCAATGTTGACCAACCATAACACGAGTCACAAACGGTCAGGAGAGGAAACAATGGTCTGGGAATATCAGTTATCAACTAGCAAGTACAGCGACCTTCAATCAGTATAAGCATGGTGTAGCTACCATGCACAATGACCAACCAAACTAGGCATGTATGCTTCCTTTGACCAAAGGAATCTGCTGTGTGTGGTCAACGTAGTCAACTCATGATATGAGTCACGAATGGTCAGAGAGGGAAACAATGATTTAGGAACACCAAGTACCAAATAGCAAGCACAAGGGGCTTCAATACGCTGTGGCACGGTGTGGATACCATGCATGTTGACCAACCAAAGTAGGCATATGTCACTGACAATGACAAAGTAATGTCACTAAGTGTGGTAAACTTTGACAACTCATAACACGAGTCACAAATGGTCATGGTGGAAGATAATGGTTTGTGAATACTAGTTATTGAATAGCAAGTACAAATAACTTCAATATGCAGTGGCACAGTGTGGCAATAGTGCACAGTGACCAACCAAAGTATGCATATGTAACTGACCATGACCAACAAATTTCACTTCATGTGGTCAACGGTGACAACTCACAACACGAGTCACCGATAGTTAGAGGGGGGTAACAATGGTTTGGGAACACTAGCTATCAACTAGGAAGCACAAAGACCTTCAATACGTAGTGACACGGCGTGGTAACCACGTACAGTGACAAACCAAACTAGGCATATGTCACTAACCATGACCAAAGAATTTCAATATGTATGGTCAACGTTCACAACCCATAACATGAGTCACNTTCATGTGGTCAACGTTGACAACTCACAACACGAGTCACTGATAGTCAGAGGGGGGTAACAACGGTTTGGGAACACTAGCTATCAACTAGAAAGCACAAAGACCTTCAATACCTAGTGACACGGCGTGGTAGCCACGTATAGTGACAAACCAAACTAGGCATATGTCACTAACCATGACCAAAGAATTTCAATATGTATGGTCAACGTTCACAACCCATAACATGAGTCACTAATGGTCAGAGGGGGGATAATGGTTTCAAAACACTATGTACCTTCTAGCAAGTACAAAGATATTTCATATGTATTGGCACGGTGTGGCTACCGTGCACAATGACCTATCCAAGTAGGCATACATCAATGCTCATGACCAAAGAAGTTTAGTGTGTGTGGTCAACGTTCACAACTCATAATACAAGTCAAAAATGGACAGAGGGAGAAGAAATGGTTTTGGAATACTCGGTATGGACTAGCAAGTACATAGACCTTCGATGAGTGGTTGTGCGGTGTGGGTACCATGCACAATGACCAACCAAAGCATGCTTGTGACACTGAATATCATGAAAAGAGTTTCACTGTGTGCAGTCAATACCAGGGATCAACTAGCAAGCACAAGGACCTTCAATACATTGTGGTACGGTGTAGATACCATGCACGAAGACCAACCAAAGTAGGCATATGTCACTGAACATGACCAAATAATGTCACTAAGTGTAGTAAACTTTGACAACTCATAACACGAGTCACAAATGGTCAGACAATGGTTTGTGAATACTAGTTATTGAGAAGCAAGTACAAATACCTTCAATATGTAGTGACACGGCATGGTAACCATGTACAGTAACAAACCAAAGTAGGCATATGTCACTAACCATGACCAAACAAATTTCACTGTCTGTGGTCAATGTTGGAAACTCATAACACGAGTCACAAATGGTCAGAGGGGGAAACAATGGGCTGGGAATAATAGTTATCAACTAGCAAGTACAAAGAACTTCAACAAGTAGTGGAACGATGTGGCTAGCGTGCAGAGTGACCAACCAAAGGATGAATACGTCACTGACTATGACCAAAGAAGTCCAGTATGTGTGGTCAACAGTGACAACTCATGACACGAGTCACAAATGGTGTGAGGAAGAGACAATGGTTTGGGAACCATATGCATGGACAAGAAAGGACAAACAACTTCAATACGTACTGGCAGGGTGTGGCTACTATGCACCCCAAACAACCAAACTAGGCATATGTCACTGACCATGACCAAAGAACTTCAATATGGGTGGTCAACTTTCACCAACCACAACATGAGTCACAAACGGTCAGAGGGGAAAACAATGGTGCGGGAATATGAGTTCTCAACTAGCAAGTACAACGACCTTCAATCAGTAGTAGCACGGTGTGGCTACCATGCACAATGACCGACAAAAGTAGGCATATGCTGTGTGTGGTCAACATTGACAACTCATAATACCAGTCACAGATAGTCAGAGGGGGAAGCAATTTTTTGGGAACACCAGGTATCAAATGGCAATAACAATGACCTTCAATGAGTTGTGGCACGGTGAAGATACCATGCACGTTGACCAACCAAAGAAGGCATATGTCACTGACCATGACCAAATAATGTCACTAAGTGTAGTAAACTTTTACAACTCATAACACGAGTCAAAAATGGTCAGAGTGGAAGATAATGGATTTTAAATTCTAGTTATCAACTAGCAAGTACAAATACCCTCAATGTGTAGTGGCACAGTGTGGCTACAATGCACAGTGACCAATCAAATATGCTTATGTCACTGACCATGACCAACAAATTTCACTTCATGTGGTCAATGTTGACAACTCACAACACGAGTCACTGATAGTCAAAGGGGGGTAACAATGGTTTGGGAACACTAGCTATCAACTAGGAAGCACAAAGACCTTCAGTACGCAGTGACATGGTGTGGTAACCACGTACAGTGACAAACCAAACTAGGCATATGTCACTAACCATGACCAAAGAATTTCAATATGGGTGGTCAACATTCACAACCAATAACATGAGTCACAAATGGTAAGAGGGGAAAAACATGGTTTCAAAACACTATATACTTTCTAGCAAGTGCAAAGATCTTCATGTGCTCAATGTTGACAACTCATAACACGAGTCACAAACGGTCAGACTGGAAGACAATGGTTTGTGAATACTAGTTATCGAGTAGCAAGTTCAAATACCTTCAATATGCAGTCACACGGCGTAGTAACCATGTACAGTGACAAACCAAAGTACGCATATGTCACAAACCATGACCAAAAGCATTTCACTGTGTGTGGTCAATGCTGAAAAATCACAACACGAGTCACAAATGGTCAGAGGGGGAAACAAGGGGTTGGGAACACCAGTTATCAACTAGCAAGTATGAAGAACTTCAACAAGTAGTGGCATGGTGTGGCTAGCGTGCACAGTGACCAACCAAATGATGAATACGTCACTGACTATGATCGAAGAAGTCTAGTATGCGTGGTCAATGTTGACAACTCATGAGACGAGTCACAAATGGTCAGAGGGATAGACAATGGTCTGGGAATCCTATGCATGGACTAGAAAGGACAAGCAACTTCAATACGTAGAGGAACAGTGTGGCTACTATGCACACCAAACAACGAAACTAGGCATATGTCACTGACAATGACCAAAGAATTTCAATATTGGAGGTCAACGTTCACCAACCATGACATGAGTCACAAACGGTCAGGGGGGGGAAACAATGGTCCGGGAATAACAGTTCTCAACTAGCAAGTACAACGACCTTCAATCAGTAGTAGCTCGGTGTGGCTACCATGCACAATGACTGACCAAAGTAGGCATATGTACTGCCTTTGACCAAGGAAATCCGCTGTGTGTGGTCATAATAGGAGTCACAAATAGTCAAAGGGGGAAAAAATTGTTTGGGAAGACCAGGTATCAACTAGCAAGTACAATGCCGTCCAATATGTTGTGGCACAGTATGGATACCATGCATGATGACCAACCAATGAATGCATATGTCATTGACCATGACCAAAGAATGTCACCACTTGTGGTAAACTGTGACAACTCATATCACGAGTCACAAATGGTGACAGTGGAATGTAATGGTTTCTAAATACTACTTATCAACTAGCAAGTACAAATACCTTCAATATGTAGTGGCACAGCGTGACTACAATGCACAGTGACCAACCAAAGTATGCATACGTCACTGACCATGACCAACAAATTTCAGTTCATGTCGTCAACGTTGACAAGTCACAACACGAGTCACTGATAGTCAGAGGGGTGTAACAATGGTTTGGGATCACAAGCTATCAACTAGAAAGGCAAAATACCTTCCATACGAAGTGACACGGCGTGGAAACCATGTACAGTGACAAACCAAAGTAGGCATATGTCACTAACCATGACCAAACGGATCTGACAGTATGTAGTCAACATTGAAAACTCATAACACGAGTCACAACTGGTCAGTGGGGGAAACCCTGGGTTGGGAACACTAGTTATGAACTAGCAAGTAGAAAGATTTCCAACAAGACGTGGCACGCTATGGCTAGCGTGCACAGTGACCAACCAAAGGATGCATATGTCACTGACTATGACCGAAGATGTCCACCATGTATGGTCAACATTGACAACTCATAACACGAGTCAGAAATGGTCAGAGGGAGAGACAATGGTCTGGGAACCCTATGTATTGACTAGAAAGGAAAAAGAACTTCAATACGTAGTGGCACGGTGTGGCTCATATGCACACCAAACAACCAAACTAGGCATATGTCACTGACCATGACCAGAGATTTTCAATATGGGTGGAACGTTGACCAACCATAATACGAGTCACAAACGGTCAGGGGAGGAAACATTGCTATGAGGATGTCAGTTCTCAACTAGCAAGTACAACGACCTTCACTCAGTAGTACCGCAGTGTGGCTACCATGCACAATGACTGACCAAAGCAGGCATATGTACTGCCTTTGACCAAAGAAATCCGCTGTGTGTGATCAACGTTGACAACTCATAATAGGAGTCACAAATGGTCACAGAGGGAAACAATGGTTTGGGAACACCAAGTATCAAATAGCAAGGACAAGGAGCTTCACTACGTTGTGGCACGGTGTGGATATCATGCACGATGACCAACCAAAGTAGGCATATATCGCTGACCATGACCAAACAGATTTGACAGTATGTGGTCAACGCTGAAACCTCATAACACGAGTCACAAATGGTCGGTGGGGGAAACCATGGGTTGGGAACACTAGTTATGAACTAGCAAGTAGAAGGATTTTGAACAAGTAGTGGCACGGTGTGGCTAGCGTGCACAGTGACCAACCAAAGGATGCATATGTCACTGACTATGACCGAAGAAGTCCACTATGTATGGTCAACATTGACAACTCATAACACGAGTCACAAATGGTCGGTGGGGGAAACCATGGGTTGGGAACACTAGTTATGAACTAGCAAGTAGAAGGATTTTGAACAAGTAGTGGCACGGTGTGGCTAGCGTGCACAGTGACCAACCAAAGGATGCATATGTCACTGACTATGACCGAAGAAGTCCACTATGTATGGTCAACATTGACAACTCATAACACGAGTCACAGATGGTCAGAGGGAGAGACAATGGTTTGGGAACCCTATGTATCAACTAGAAAGGACAAAGAACTTCAATACGTAGTGGCACGTTGTGGTAACCATGCACACCAAACAACCAAACTAGGCATATGTCACTGAGCATGACCAGAGAAGTTCACTATGGGTGGTCAACATTCACCAACCATAACACGAGTCACAAACGGTTAGAGGGGGAAACAATGGTCTGGGAATGTCAGTTATCAACTGGCAATTACAGCGACCTTCAATCAGTATAAGCACAGTGTGGCTGCCATGCACAATGACCGACCAAAGTAAGCATATGTACTGCCATTGACCAAAGAAATCCGCTGTGTGTGGTCAACGTTGACAACTCATAACAGGAGTCACAAATGGTCAGAGGGGGAGACAATGGTTTGGGAACACCAGGTCTCAACTAGCAAGCACAAGGACCTTCAATACGTTGTGGCACGGTGTGGATACCAAGCACGATGACCAACCAAAGTAGGCATTTGTCACTGGCCATGACCAAATAATGTCACTAAGTGTGGTAAACTTAAACAACCCATAACATGAGTCACAAATGGTCACGGTGGAGGATAATGGTTTGTTGATGCTATTCATTCACTGGAAAGTACAAATTCCTTCAATATGTGGTGGCACAGCATGGCTATAATGCACAGTGACCAACCAAAGTATGCCTACGTCACTGACCATGACCAACAAATTTCAGTTCATGTCGTCAACGTTGACAAGTCACAACACGAGTCACTGATAGTCACAGGGGTGTAACAATGGTTTGGGATCACTAGCTATCAATTAGAAAGCAAAAATACCTTCAATACGAAGTGACACGGCGTGGAAACCATGTACAGTGACAAACCAAAGTAGGCATATGTCACTAACCATGACCAAACGGATTTGACAGTATGTGGTCAACATTGAAAACTCATAACATGAGTCACAAATGGTCAGTGGGGGAAACCCTGGGTTGGGAACACTAGTTATGAACTAGCAAGTAGAAAGATTTCCAACAAGAAGTGGCACTCTGTGGCTAGCGTGCACAGTGACCAACCAAAGGATGCATATGTCACTGACTATGACCGAAGAAGTCCACTATGTTTGGTCAACATTGACAACTCATAGCACGAGTCACAGATGGTTAGAGAGAGAGACAATGGTTTGGGAACCTTATGTATCGACTAGAAAGGACAAAGAACTTCAATACGTAGTGGCACGTTGTGGTAACTATGCACACCAAACAACCAAACTAGGCATATGTCACTGAGCATGACCAGAGAAGTTCACTATGGGTGGTCAACATTCACCAACCATAACACGAGTCACAAACGGTTAGAGGGGGAAACAATGGTCTGAGAATGTCAGTTATCAACTGGCAATTACAGCGACCTTCAATCAGTATAAGCACGGTGTGGCTGCCATGCACAATGACCGACCAAAGTAAGCATATGTACTGCCTTTGACCAAAGAAATCCCCTGTGTGTGGTCAACGTTGACAACTCATAATAGGAGTCACAAATGGTCAGAGGGGGATACAATGGTTTGAGATCACCAGGTCTCAACTAGCAAGCACAAGGACCTTCAATAAGTTGTGGCATGGTCTGGATACCATGCACGATGACCAACCAAAGTAGGCATACGTCACTGGCCATGACCAAATAATGTCACTAAGTGTGGTAAACTTAAACAACTCATAACACGAGTCACAAATGGTCAGGGTGGAGGATAATGGTTTGTGGATACTAGTCATTCACTGGCAAGTACAAATTCCTTCAATATGCAGTGGCACAGCATGGCTACAATGCATAGTGACCAACCGAAGTATGCATACGTCGCTGACCATGACCAACAAATTTCAGTTCATGTCGTCAACGTTGACAAGTCACAACACAAGTCACTGATAGTCAGAGGGGTGTAACAATGGTTTGGGAACACTAGCTATCAACTAGAAAGCAAAAAGACCTTCGATACATAGTGACACGGCATGGTAACCATGTACAGTGACAAACCAAAGCAGGCATATGTCACTAACCATGACCAAACGGATTTGACAGTATGTGGTCAACATTGAAAACTCATAACACGAGTCACAAATGGTCAGTGGGGGAAACCCTGGGTTGGGAACACTAGTTATGAACTAGCAAGTAGAAAGATTTCCAACAAGAAGTGGCACCCTGTGGCTAGCGTGCACAGTGACCAACCAAAGGATGCATATGTCACTGACTATGACTGAAGAAGTCCACTATGTATGGTCACCATTGACAACTCATAACACGAGTCACAGATGGTTAGAGGGAGAGACAATGGTTTGGGAACCCTATGTATCGACTAGAAAGGACAAAGAACTTCAATACGTAGTGGCACCTTGTGGTAACTATGCACACCAAACAACCAAACTAGGCACATGTCACTGAGCATGACCAGAGAAGTTCACTATGGGTGGTGAACATTCACCGACCATAACACGAGTCACAAACGGTTAGAGGGGGAAAAAATGGTCTGGGAATGTCAGGTATCAACTGGCAAATACAGCGACCTTCAATCAGTATAAGCACGGTGTGGCTGCCATGCACAATGACCGACCAAAGTAAGCATATGTACTGCATTTGACCAAAGAAATCGGATGTGTGTGGTCAACGTTGACAACTCATAATAGGAGGCACAAATGGTCAGAGGGGGAGACAATGGTCTGGGAACACCAGGTATCAACTAGAAAGCACAAGGAATTTCAATAAGTCATGGCACGGTGTGGATACCATGCACGATGACCAACCAAAGTAGGCATATGTCACTGGCCATGACCAAATAATGTCACTAAGTGTGGTAAAGTTTGACAACTCATAACACAAGTCACAAATGGTCTGAGTGGAAGATAGTGGTTTATAAATACTAGTTATTGACTAGCAAGTACAAATACCTTCTATATGTAGGGCCACAGTGTGGCTACAATGTATAGTGACCAACCAACGTATGCATATGTGATACCCCCAATTTTGCCGTGCCTCTAACTTTCTCTGCACAGGCTTGACTCCGCGCGCAATTCACGGATCATGAACTTCTAGCTATTACCAATCTCCACTCATGCAGATAGCAGCATCACAGGTTCCCCACCCCTAGCAACTGGCACTTCTGCGGACTGAGGATCTCAACCCGGGTGCACAAACCTCACCAATGAAGGACACTCCGCGGTCCACTCCTTGCCACACGTGAGCCGCCACTGCGTGGCCTCCAGCTCCTCTCCGCGGACCCTTGTTTCGCAGACGTGTGCAAGCAAAGGCACCACCGGCAGTTCACCTCACTCGGACTTTCTGTTCCTCACGCACACGATTCCACAATCCGCGGACAGGGCTCCAAGGGGAACACGGGAGCAGTGGGACGGAGGGCAACGGGAATGATTGAATATCTTAGATGAATCTGGTAGAGTACATGGAAGCGGAGTATTGCTCAGAAGACATGCGAGACTAAGTTGCACTTGTGCTACTGCTACTGAGGCCTTTTCTACTTGGGACTCCGCACGGTGTATCTACATGCCGTCGGTCTCATCCCTCCAACAGTATCCTATTTTTCTCTCTCTTGGACTGCACGCGATGCGGCAACGCACCGCAGGTCTCGTCCTCAACCCCACACACACACACACAGCATATCTTCTACTGATTCTTTCCTACGTCCGTGGCTCATGTACGCTGTTCCTTGTGTTCTTCCGTGAATCTTCGTCATCTGCGGTGGGTCTCCAGGGGTTGCTCCGTGATTGATGCATGATCACTTATGCTGATTGGATATTCTTCCCTTGATTGCTCGGCCCTTCCGCTGACCTATCTATGTCCTGTCAGTGATTGCGGGTCTTGCTGCGGCTTGTCCGTGTTCTCCTTGTACCGCGGATTTCCCGCCACCGCTTCCAGCCTCTTTCTTTTTCTGCCACAAGCACTTGAGTTGGGGGAACCGCCGCAGGTGGTTGTGCTAACCTGCGGCGGTTCTCATGTAGACCCTTTGGTTCTCATCGCCACTGGACTTCGCGCTACCCCTCGCTCAACCGTGTCAGCAGGATCCAGCATTCTATGCGCGGATCTCAGGCTGCCCATGCTTTCTCCGCGGATGGATCTTCCACGCGGAGCTGCAGTGGAAGTATGCTTGACACTGATGCCCCCAAACCCCCTTTTTTGCAAGACTCTGCCCCATAGTCTTTTAGCAAGTTATCCGCTTGAAGTGTTTGCGGGGCCTGGGACGGTTTTGTTCCTGGCACGGTTTATAGTACTTCTCCACAGTTCCTCCCTTCCTTTGGAGCCTCTCCACGCACTCATCATGGACGAAGAGTCTGCACCCTTTGCGTCGTGCTTCTATCGTGGGCGCAGTGACAAACTTCTTACATAAGGAGCAGTGTGGTGCGCGCTCGTATTTCTTGCAGCTTGAGCACCGGTAAACCTTCTTGCCCTCGTCGCTCCATCCCACCTCCGCGGTGCAATGCTCATGTGTAATTCCTCTGCAGTGCTCACAGCGATATACTATCCATTAGAGCCGTCTGCCGCAATTGTCTCCGATGCAGGTGCGTTTGTTGGAGAACTTCAACTTGATCGTTTGTGTCTTGCTGCGACAGCCACTGGAGGTCCGAATGCCCTCCTTCCCGCGCATCTCACAATGCAGGTGGCATATTGTCTTGCACATTTTGCACGGCTTGCCGAACTCTGTCAAATCCTCTGCGCATGCCCCGCAGACTGGAGCCAAAGTGTCTTCATCATAGGACAGTGCGGCCCCTTCCTCCACAGCAGCAATCCCTACACACTTGTGATTCTCTCCCGCCCAAGCTGAGCTGCGTGTAACAAGGCAACCTTGGTGGGCCAACCTGTTGCATTGACGGCAGTGCTCACCCTTGTTCACCGCCTTGACACAGTTGGGACAGCTCTCCGCGCTTGCTTTGGGTGAATCTTCCTCGTCCTCCGAGTCTAGTTCTTCCCCCTCCGCGGTTACCCGCGGTGGCTCCCATGTTCCCTGCTGAAGTTCGGCTTCTCGGCAACACCATCTGCACTTCTTCGGTCCGCTGCGCGCCCCTTTTTCCTTCCGCAGCTGTTCCAAGCACTTGTCACATGTTTTTCGGTGACATCCTTCACAGTCCTGCACCGTCCTGCCCCAGTGGTGCCCACATTGGACGCACGTTTTGCTTTCCTTTTCCTTCCTAGCCTGTTCTGCCGCTGCAACCTGTCCTTCCTCCTGCCATCGGCGCATGGTTGTGCCTGAGACCGTGCGGAGTCCTTGCCGCGTCCCTGCCTACTCTTCCTCTTTCTCCTCCTCCTCCTCTTCCTCCGGATCCCATCTTCCGCGAGCCTCTCCTCCTCCTGAGCCTGGGCCGGCCCCGTCACCTCATTTCTTATTCTGCTCCGCTTCCTTCTGTTGACCATCCCTGAGGCAGCACAGACACATGCGGTTCAGCCCAATGCAGCTCTTGGCCAGCCCCTTGTGCGCTAGCTGGTCCCAGACGCGGCAGACGACCTTCAAGAGTGATGCCTCCAGCAAGTTTTCCTTACACACCGTGCGGGGGACTGTGTAGCTCACAAGGTCGTGTGGACTCATGGGTGCGCTTCTCCGCGGAGTAGCAGCGGGTGTCCTTGGGGTTTCCTCTACGCTGCCCGTTCGTTGTTACCCTGACTGCTCTGGTCGTTCCGGATGTTCCTACCGCTGTCGGCTTCCGTGCTCCTCCCTTTGTCGCCTTTGCCCCGCCTGTACTTCCCCAGCGGATACCTCCTGAACATCGGAGCTGTCTGTTGGTTCATCTTCCTCAGGCTCCTAGCTCCATGCCTCCTTTTGCTCCGACACCTGAGCCTCACACCGCTCCAACACCTCCTCCGCGCGCCATCCCCTTGAGCCCTTGCGTTGCTCGAGTGGCGGTAGCTCCCGACCCGTTCCTGGTATGTGTGTCTGCCAGGCCTGGGGCAGCAAGACAAACTCGGTGGCCGGATAGCTCCGCTCACTGAACCCATCCGGCCCTTCGAGCCAAACGTGTCCCGCGTCCACGGTAGCCACGCAGTCTATGGTGTGTTGGTCACATTACCACTGTTTTAATGGTGCTTTGGAAACAGTTGTATGTTTCCATTCAGCTTTGGTTACATTGTCACTGTTTCAATGGTGCTTTGGTCACACCGTCACTTTGCATATGGTGCTTTGTCACATCTTCACGGTTTTAATGGTTCTTTATTCCAACCTTCACTATATCTGTGGTGCTTATGTCACATTGTCACTGTTTTAATGGTACTTTGGTCACACGTTTACTGTGACTGTGGTGCGTTGGTCACATTATCACAGTTGTAACAGTGCTTTGGTCAAACATTCACTGTATGTATTGTGCTTAGGTCACATTATCACTATTACAATGGTGCTTTGGTGACACTTTCATTGTATCTATGGTGCTTATGTCACACACTTTCACGTTGCCATGGTGCTTTGGTCACACTATAAATTCTCCAATGGTTCTTACGTCACAACTTCACTGTGTCTATGGTGCTTTGGTCACATTATCACTGTCTTAATAGTTCTATGGTAACACTTTGAGTGTTTTTATGGGACGTAGGTCCCATTACCACTGTTTCAATGGTGCTTTGGTGACACTTTTATGTGTATATGGAGATTTGGTCACATTATCATTGTTTCAATGGTACGTTGGTCTCATTTTCACTGTTTCAATGGTGCTTGGGTCACACTTTGTTTGTGTCTATGATGCTTGGGTCACATTATCGTTGTTTCAATGGTGCTTTGGACACGCGTTCAGTGTTTCTTTGGTATTATGGGTTTTCACTATTTCAATGGTACTTTGTTCACACTTTCACTGTGTCTATGGTGTTTAGGTCACATTCTCATTTTTTCAATGCTTCTTTGGTCACACGTTCAATGTGTCTTTAGTGCTTTGGTCACACTATCACTGTTTCAATGGAGTGTTGGTCACACTTTCACTATGTCAAAGGTTATTTTGTCACGTTATCACTGTTTCAATGGTGCGTTGGTTACATATTCACTGTGTATATGGTGCTTTGGTCACAATCTCAACGTGTCTGTAGTCCTTAGGTCACAATTTCATCGTTTCAATTGTACTTTGGTCACACTTTTATGTGTATATGGTGCTTTGGACACAATTGAAGTGAGTCTAAGGTGATTAGGTCAGATTAATTCTGTTCTAATGGTGCTTTGGTTACACTTTCATTGTTTCTATGGTGCTTCGGTCACATTATCCCTGTTTCAATGGTGTTTTTGTCACAAATCGACTGTGTCTATGGTGCTTTGATCACATCATCACTGTTTGAATGGTGCTTTGATCACACTTTAAACTGTGTCTATACTGCTTAGGTCAGATTATAATTGTTTCAATGGTGCTTTAGTCACCCTTTTATTATGTATATGGTGCTACATTCACATCATCACTGTATCATTGGTACCTTGGTAGCACTGTCAATGTGTCTATGATACTTAGGCCACATTACCATTGTTTCAAGGGTGTTGTTGTCTCACATTCACTGTATCTATGGTGCCTAGGTCACACAATCATTTTCAATAGTGCTTTTATCACACTTTCACTGTGTTTATGGTTCTTAGGTCTAATTATTATTGTTTCAATGGTGCTATGGTCACACTTTCATAGTGCATATGGTGCTTAGGTCACATTATTGCTGTTTCAATTGTGCTTTGCTCACACTTTCACTATGTGTATGGTGATAAGGTCACATTATCACTGTTTCAATAGTGCTTTCATCATACTTTCACTATGTCTCTTGTGCTTGGGTTACATTATCACTGTTTCAATGGTACTTTCATCACGTTTTCACTTTTTCTATTCCAGTTTGCTCACAACATCATTGTGTCAATGGTGCGGTGGTCACGCTTTCACTATGTCTATGGCTCTTTGGTCTCATTAGCATTGTTTCAATGGTGCTTTGGTGGCATTTTCACTGTGTCTATGGTTCTTAGGTCACATTATCACTGTTTCAACGGTGATTTGGTCACACGTTCAGAGTGTATAGAGTTCTTACGTCACATTATCACTATTTCAATTGTCTTTTGGTTATATTTTCACAGTTGTGTGCTACTTAGGATACATTATAACAGTTGCAATGGTGCTTTGGTCACCCTTTCACTGTTTCAACAGTGCTTTGGTTACATTATCAATGTTTCAATGGTGCCTTGGTCACACGTTCACCGTGTCAATGGTCCTTAGGTCACATTATCACTGTTTCAATGGTGCTTTGGTGATAGTTTCACTTCTTCTATGGTGCTTAGGTTACATATCACTGTGTACATGGTGTTTTGGTCAAACTTTCAATGTGTCTATGCTGCGTTTGTCACATTATCACTGTTTAAATGGTGCTTTGGTCACACGTTCACTCTGTCTATAACATTTTGGTCACATTATCACCGTTTCAGTTGTTTTTTTGGTCACACTTTCTGTGTTTCTATGGTGCTTTGGTCACATTATCACTGTTTTTATGGTGCTTTGTTCACACTTTCACTTTTTCTATGGTGCTTATGTCACATTATAAGAGGTTCAATGGTACTTTGGTCACATTTTCACTGTGTCTATAGTGATATATTCACATTACCACTGTTTTAATGGTACGTTGGTCTCATTTTCACTATGTCGATGGTGCTTAAGTCACTGTTTCACAGTTTCAAAGGGGCTTTGGTCACACTCTCACTATGTCTATAGCTCAGGTCACATTATCACTGCTTCAATGGTACTTTGGTCACACTTTCACTGAGTCTATGGTGCTTGTTTTACATTGTCACTATTGAAATGGTAATTTGGTCACACTTTCACTATGTATATGGTGCTAAGGTCACACCATCAATGTTTTAATGGTGCTTTGGTCACATTTTCACTGTGTCTATGGTGCTTAGGTCACATTATCATTATTTCAATGGTGCTTTGGTCACCTTTGCAGTGTGTCTATGGTGCTTTGGTTACATTATCACTGTTTCAATGGTGCGCTGGTCACTTTCACTGTGTTAACGGAGCTTTGGTGAAGTTAGCACTGTTTCAATCGTGCTTTGGTAACAGTTTCACTGTGTCTATAGTGCTTATGTAACATTATCACAGTTTCGATAGTGTTTTGGTCACACTTTAAATGTGTCTATGGTGCTTAGGTCATTTTATCGGTGTTTCAATGGTGACTTGATCAAACTTTCGCTGAGTGTATAGTGCGTAGGTCATGTCATCAATGTTTTAATGGTGCCTTGGTCACACTTTCATCGTGTTTATGGTGCTTTGGTCACATTATCACAGTTTCAATGGTGCTTAGGTAACAATCTCTACGTGTTTATGGTACCTAGGTCACATGATCAGTGTTTCAATGGTGCGTTGGTCACTTTTCTATGTATGTACGGTGCTTTTGTCACATTTTCACTTTTTCAATAGTACCTTGGTCATACGTTCAAAGTGTCTATGGTACTTAGTTCACATTATTACTGTTTGGATGGTGCTTTGGTCACACCTTCACTGTGTCTATGGTATTGTGGTCACATTACCACAGTTTCAATGGTACTTTGGCCACACTTTCACTGTGTCTGTGGTGCTTATGTTACATTGTCACTGCTTCAATCGTGTATTGGCTACACTTTCCCTATGTATATGGTGCTTAGATGACATTATCACTGTTTCAATGGTAATTTGGTCACACTTTCTTTGTGTATATGGTGATTAGGTCACATTATCACTGTTGCAATGGTACTTCGGTCATAATTTCAGTGTGTGTATAGTGCTGATGTGGTATTTTCACTATGCCAATGGTCCTTTGGTCACATTGTCATTGTGTTTGTGCTACTTAGGACACATTATCACTGTTTCAATGGTGAGTTGGTCACACTGTTGCTGTGTCTATAGTGCTTTGGTCACATTATCGTTGTTTCAATGGTGCCTTGGTCACACCTTCACCGTGTCAATGGTGCTAAGGTCACATCATCACTGTTTCAATAGTTATTTGGTTACACTTTCAGTTTGTATATGGTGCTTAAGTCACATTATCACTGTTTCAATGGTGCTTTTGTCATGCTTTCATTGTGTTTATGGTACTTTGAGGGTGTGCACTATTCCAGATTAATGGTTATTGAAAGAGAACCGGAATGTCAAGACCATTCTATGGGTTAGAACCAGCACCACGAGTCTGGACGTCAGAACCGTAGCTCAAGGGAACACAGTTCCACCATGGTCGGTATTGCGGTTCCTCCTATGGGAACCGCAAAACCACCAAATTGAGGCTGGAACCTGGAGAGACCCCTAGTTTTCCAATGCATTTGTAATGGGATGACACTTATTGACACTACTTATGTTCTGTGCATTATATTTGCTAATTGTGACTGTTTACTTCACTTTAATTATGAAACAAAAACAGGAGATGGAGAGAGAGAGAGAGAGAGAGAGAGAGAGAGAGAGAGAGAGAGAGACAAAAGAGACACAAAATGAGAGAGTGAGAGAGAGTTGGAGAGCTGGAAAGTGGCTGAATGTGTTACTAGATGCTTCTCTTACTGTTTTGAAGAAACTATGAATTTGTTAGAGTCTCATTTGTAGTGTTCATGTTACACTATGTTCCACATGTAAAACAGAGCAGGAATGAGAAAGAAATAGAGAGAGGGATAAAGAGAGGGAGGGGGAGGGAGGGAGGGAGAGAGAGAGAGAGAGAGAGAGAGAGAGAGAGGCTACAAGAGAGGGTTGTTGGAACTGAACATCTTAATCAATTGAAATCATACATCTGGTACAACTGTAGGAACAGAGAATTGACCTTCTGGTAAAATACATTTGATAGGGGCAGGGTCAGTGTGACCCTGCCCCTCTTCTTCCCTACACCATTGCCCCTGCTACTGCATGACAATGAACAATGTCACAATATCACAATATCACAAAGTCACAATCTCACAAAGCAAGGAGTTTAGTCTACACTCTAGTCTACTCAGGACATCTAAAAAATATCATCATCCTCAAGAGAGAAGGTTCCTATCCCGGTAATGCATGCTTCCCCTCCATCCTCGCAACCATCTTTGTCTTTGTCATCCTCACTGTCATTGTCTTCCTTGTCATCAGTGACACCAAATCACCACTGAAACAGTGATAACGTGACGCCAAATCACCATTGAAAAAGTGATAATGTGACCTAAGCACCATGGACATGGTGAAGGTCTGACCAAAGCACCATTGAAACAGTGATGATGTGACCAAAGCACCATAGATATAGTGATAGTGTGAACAAAGTACCACTACAGCAGTGATGATATGGCCAATGTACCATAGATACATAAAAGGGTGACCAAAGCACCATTGAAACAGTGAAACGGTGACCAAAGCAAGACGGACACTGTGAAAGTGTGACCAAAGCACCATCGACACAGTGATAATGTGACTTAAGCACCATAGGTATAGTGAACTTGTGACCAAAGCACCATTGAAATAGTGATACCGCGACCAAAGCACCATCGAAAGGGTCTTATTGTGACCAAAGCACCATAGACACCGTGAATGAGGGACCAAATTACCCTTGAAACAGTGAACATATGACAAAAACATGATAGACACATAAAAGTGTGACCAAAGCAATATTGAAACAGTGATAATGTGACATACACACCATTCACACGGTAAAGGTATTGCCAATGTACCATGAAAACAGTCATAATGTTACATGAGGACCATATACAGGGTGGAAGTGTGACCAAAGCACCATTAAAATAGTGATAATGTGACCTAAGTGCTATAGGTACAGTGAAAGTGTAACCAAAGCACCATTGAAACAATGACAATGTGGCCAATGTACCGTGGACACGGTGAAATCGTGACAAAACTACCATTAAAACAGTGATCATGCGACCAAAGCACCATGGAAGCATGAACGTGTGACCAAAGCACTATTGAAACAAAGAGAATGTGACATAAGCACCATAGACACAGTGACAATGTGACCAAATCATCATCCAAATAGTGACATTGTGACCTAAGTGCCATAAACACCGTGAACGTGTGACCAAAGCACCGTTGCAATAATGATAATGTGACAAAAGCACCATAGATACGGTGAACGTGTGACCAATGCACCATTGAAACAGTGACAATGTGACCATACCACCATAGACACGGTAAAAGGGTGACCAAAGGACCATTGAAACAGTGATAACATGGCCTTGGCACCATAGCCATAGTGGAAGTGTGACCAAAGCACCATTGAAACAGTGATCATATGACCAAAGCACCATAGACACAGTGAATGTGTTACCAAAGCACCAATAAAACACTGATAATGTGACCTGAGCACCATGGAAACAGTGAAAGAGTGACAAAAGTACCATTGAAACGGTGATAATCTGACCAAAGCACCATAGACATAGTGAAAGTGTCACCAATAAAGCATTGAAACAACAATAATGTGACATGCGCACCATAGACATGGTGAACATGTGACCAAATCACCATTGAAACAATGATGATTTGACCAAATCACCATCTACACAGTGACGGCGTGGCCAAAGCACCAATAAAATGGTGACAATGAGACCTGAGCACCACAGACCCTGTGAAAGTTTGACCAAACCACCACTGAAACAGTGATAGTGTGACCAAAGCACCGTAGACACAGTAATGATGTGACCAAGTAACCATTGAAATCATGATAATGTAACCGAATCTCCATGGACACATAAATGTATGACCAAAACACCATTGAAAAAGTGATAATGTGACCTAAGCACCGTAGACAAAGCAAACGTGTGACAAAAGCACCATGAAAATACTGATAATGCGACCTAAGAGCTATAGGTACAGTGAAAATGTGACAAGCAGATACTTGAAAGAGTGATAATGTGACCAAAGCAGCATAGTCAAAGAGAAAGTATGACAAAAGCACCATTGAAACAATGATAATGTGACCAAAACACTATGGCAACATGAAAGTGACACCAAATCACCGTTGAAACAGTGATAATGTGACCTAAGCACCATGGACACGGTGCAGGTCTGACCAAAGCCCCAATGAAACAGTGATTATGTGACCTAAGCACCGTAGATATAGTGATAGTATGACCAAAATTCCATTGAAACAGTGATAATATGACCAATGCACCATAGTCACATAAAAGTGTGACCAAAGCACCATTAAAAAAGTCAAACGGTGACCAAAGCAAGACGAACACTGTGAAAGTGTGACCAAAGCACCATTCACACAGTGATTATGTGACCTAAGCATCGTAGGTACAGTGAAATTGTGACCAAAGCACCATTGAGATAGTGATACTGTGACCAAAGCACCATTGAAAGGGTCTTAATGTGACCAAAGTACCAAACACATAGTGAATGAGTGACCACAAGCACCCTTAAAAGAGTTAAAAAAGGACAAAAACATGGTAGACACACAAAAGTGTAACCAAAGCAACATTGAAACAGTGATAATGTGGCCTACACACCATAGACACAGTGAAAGTGTTACCAAAGCACCGTGAAAACAGTCATAATGTTACATAAGGACCATAGACGGGGTGGGAGTATGACCAAAGCACCATTAAAACAGTGATACTGTGACATAAGCGCTATAGGCACAGTGAAAGTGTAACCAAAGCACCATTAAAACACTAATAATGTGGCCAATGTACCATGGACACGGTGAAATCGTGACAAAACCACCATTAAAATAGCAATCATGTGACAAAGGTACCATGGAAACGTGAAAGTGTGACCAAAGCACCATTCAAACAAAGCGAATGTGCCCTGTGCACCATAGACACAGTGACAATGTGACCAAATCATCATAAAAATAGTGATATTGTGACCTAAGCACCATAGACACTCTAAAAGTGTGACCAAAGCACCGTTGCAATAGTGACAATGTGACCAAAGCACCATAGATACAGTAAAAGGGTGACCAAAGCACCATTGAAACGGTGATAATGTGACCTAGACACCATAGGCACGGTAAAAGGGTGACCAAAGGACCATTGAAACAGCGATAATATGACCTTAGCACCATAGCCACGGTCGAAGTGTGACCAAAGCACCATTGAAACAGTGATCATATGACCAAAGCACCATAGACATAGTAAAGATGTGACCAAAGCACCAATAAAACACTGATAATGTGACTTAAGCACCATGAACACAATGAAAGAGTGACAAAAGCACCAGAAAAAAGACCATTGAAGTGATAATCTGACCAAATGACCATAGACATAGTGAAAGTGTGACAAAATAAGCATTGAAACAGTGATAATGTGACCTACGCACCATAGACATAGTGAAAGTGTAACCAAATCACCATTGAAACAATGATAATGTGACCAAGTCACCACGAACACAATGAAGGTGTGGCCAAAGCAATAGTAAAACCATGATAATGTGACCTGAGCGCCATAGATCCTGTGAACTTGTGACCAAAGCACCACTGAAACACGGATAATGTGACTAAAGCAACATAGACAGAGTAATGGTGTGACCAAAGCACTGTTGAAATCATGATAATGTAACCAAATCTCTATAGACACATAAATGTATGGCCAAAACACCATTGAACAATGATATTGTGACCTAAGCACCATAGACATAGTAAAAGTGTGACCAAAGCACCATTAAAATAGTTATAATGTGTCCTAAGCGCCATAGGTACAGTGAAAGTGTTACAACAGACAATTGAAATGGTGATAATTTGACCAAAGCAGCATAGTCAACGTAAAAGTGTGACAAAAGCACCATTGAAACAGTGATAATGCGACCAAAGCACTATGGCAACGTGAAAGTGACACCAAGTCACCATTGAAACAGTGATAATGTGACATAAGCACCATGTATACGGTGAACGTCTGACCAAAGCACCATTGAAATAGTGATAATGTGACCTAAGTACCATAGATATAGCAATAGTGTGACCAAAGCACCATTGAAACAGTGATGATATGACCAATGCACCATAGACACGTAAACGTGTGACCAAAACACCATTGAAACAGTGAAAATGTGACTTAAGACAGACAGACACGGTGAAAGTGTGACCAAAGCACCATTGACACAGTGATAATGTGACATAAGCACCATAGGTACAGTGAACTTGTGACCATAGCACTATTGAAATAGTGATACCGTGACCAAAGCACCATTGAAAGGGTCTTAATGTGACCAAAGTACCATAGACACAGTGAATGAGTGACCAAAAGCACCCTTGAAATAGTGAATATATGACAAAAACATGGTAGACACATAAAAGAGTGACCACAACAACATTGAAATTGTGATAATGTGATATACACACCATAGACACAGTGAAAGTGTTACCAAAGCACCATGAAAACAGTCATAATGTTACATATGGACCACATAGATGGTGGAAGTGTGACCAAAGCACCATAAAAACAATGATATTGTGACCTAAGCACTATAGGTATAGTGAAAGTGTAACCAAAACACCATTGAAACAGTGATAATATGGCCAATGTACCATGGACACGGTGAAATTGTGACAAACCCACCATTAAAATAGCAAACATGTGACAAAGGCACCATGGAAACGTAAAAATGTGACCACAGCACCATTGAAACAAAAAGAATGCGACCTACGCACCATAGACAAAGTGACGATTTGACCAAGTCATCATCAAAATAGTGATATTGTGACCTTAGCACCATAGACACAGTGAAAGTGTGACCAAAGCACCATTGTAATAGTGAGAATGTGACCAAATCACCAAAAAATAGTGAAAGTGTGACCAAAGCACCATTGAAACGGTGATAATGTGACATAAAAACCATAAACACGGTAAGAGGGTGACCAAGGGACCATTGAAACAGTGATGATATGACCTTAGCACCATAGCCACAGTAAACGTGTGACCAAAACACCATTAAAACAGTGATCATATGACCAAAGCACCATAGACACAGTGAAGTTGTGACCAAAGCACCAATAAAGCACTAATAATGTGACCTGAGTACCGTGGACACAGTGAAAGTGTGACTTAAGCACCATTGAAACAGTGATAATCTGACCAAAGCACCAAAGACACAGTGGAAGTGTGACCAAAGAAGCATTCAGGCTGTGATAATTTGAACTACGCACCATAGACATAGTGAAAGTGTGACCAAATCACCATTGAAACAATGATAATGTGACCAAATCACCATAAACACAATGAAGGTGTGGCCAAAGGACCAGTAAAACGATGATAATGTGACATCAACACCATAGATCCTGTGAAATTGTGACAAAGGCACCACTGAAACAGTGATAATGGAACCAAAGAACCATAGACAAAGTAATGGCATAACCAAAGCACTATTGAAATCGTGATAATGTAACAAAATCTCCATAGACACATAAACGTATGACCAAAGCACCATTAAAACAGTGATAATGTTACCTAAGCACCATAGACATAGCAAACATGTGACCAAAGCACCATTTAAATAGTGATAATGTGTCCTTAGCGCTATAGGTACGGTGAAATTTTGACAAACGGACAATTGAAACAGTGATAATGTGACCAAAGCAGCATAGTCAATGTAAAAGTGTGATAGAGGCACCATTGAAACAGTAATAATGTGACTCAAGCACTATGGCAACGTGAAAGTGACACCAAATCACCATTGAAACAGTGACAATGTGACATAAGCACCATGGACACGGTGAAGGTCTGACCAAAGCACCATTGAAAAGTGATAATGTGACCAAAGCACCATAGATATAGTGATAGTGTGACCAAAGCACCATTGAAACAGTGATAACATGACCAATGCATCATAAACACGTAAAATGGTGACCAAAACACCTTTGATATAGTGAACTGTGACCAAAGCAAGACGGACAGTGTGAAAGTGTGACCAAAGCACCATTGAACGAGTGATAATGTGACCTAAGTACCATAGGTACAGTGAACTTGTGACCAAAGCACCATTGAAACAGTGATGCTGTGACCAAACACCATTGAAAGGGTCTTAATGTGACCAAAGTACCATAGACACAGTTAATGAGTGACCAAAAGTACTCTTGTAACAGTGAAAATATGACAAAAACATGGTACACACATAAAAGTGTGACCAAAGCAACGTTGAAACAGTTATAATGTGACCTACACATAATAGACACAATGAAAGTGTTACCAAATCACCATGAAACCGTCTGAATGTTACATAAGGACCATAGACAGGGTGGAAGTGTGACCAAACACCATTAAAAAGGTGATACTATGACCTAAGCGCTATAGGTACACTGAAAGTGTGACCAAAACACCATTGAAAGAGTGATAATGTGGCCAACGTACCATGGACACGGTGAAATTATGACAAAACCACCATTAAAACAGCAGTCATGTGACCAAAGCACCATGGAAACGTAAAAGTGTGACCACAGCACCATTGAAACATAGAGAATGTGATATAAGCACCATGGACACAGTGACAATGTGACCAAATCATCATAACAATAGTGATATCATGACATTGGAACCATAGAAACAGTGCAAGTGTGACTAGAGCACTGTTGCAATAGTGATAACGTGACCAAAGCACCATAGATAAAATGAAAGTGTGACCAAAGCACCATTGAAACAGTGACAATGTGACCTAAACACCATAGACACGGTAAAAGGGTGACCAGGGGACCATTGAAACAGTGATAACATGACCTTAGCACCATAGCCAGAGTGGAAGTGTGACCAAAGCACCATTAAACTGCGATCATATAACCAAAACACCATAGACACAGTGAATGTGTGACCAAAGCACCGATAAAACACTGATAATGTGACCTAAGCACGATGGACACAGTGAAAGTGTGACAAAAGCACCATTGAAACAGTGATTATCTGACCAAAGCACCATAGACATAGTGAAAGTGTGACCAAACAAGCATTGAAACAGTGTTAATGTGACCTACGCACCATAGACATAGTGAAAGTGTGACCAAATCACCATTGAAAAGATGATAACGTGACCAAATCACCATAAACACAGTGACAGTGTGGCCAAAGCACCAGTAAAACGGTGATAATATGACTTGAACACCATAGACCCTGTGAAACTGTGACCAGAGCACCACTAAAACAGTGATAATGTGACAAACCCACCATAGACACAGTACTGGTGTTACCAAAGCACTGTTGAAATCATGATATTGTAACCAAATCTCTATAGACACATAAGCGTATGACTAAATCACCATTGAAACAGTGATAATGTGATGTAAGCACCAGAGACATAGCAAACGTGTGACCAAAGCACCATTAAAATAGTGATAATGTATCCTAAGTGCTGTAGGTACAGTGAAAGTGTGACAAACGGACCATTGAAATAGTGATAATGTGACCAAAACAGTATAGTCAAGGTGAAAGTGTGACAAATGCACCAGCGACACGGTAATAATGTGACCAAAGCACAAAGGCAACGTTAAAGTGACACCAAATCACCATTGAAACGGTGAGAACGTGACCTAAGCACCATGGACACGTTGAAGATCGGACCAAAGCACATTCGAAACAGTGATAATGTGACCTAAACACCATAGATACAGTGATAGTGTGACCGAAGCACCATTGAAACAGTGATAACATGACCCATGCACCATATACACATAAAAATGTGATCAAAGCACCATTGAAATAGTGGAACTGTGACAAAAGCAAGACAAACACTGTGAAAGTGTGACCAAGGCACCATTGACACAGTGAAAATGTGACCCAATAACCATAGGTACAGTGAACTTGTGACCAAATCACCATTGCAATAGTGATACTGTGACCAAAGTACCATTGAAAGGGTCTTAATGTGACAAACGTACCATAGACACAGCAAATGAGTGACCAAAAGCACCCTTGAAACAGTGAAAACACGACAAAAACATGGTACACACATAATAGTGTGACCAAAGCAACATTACAACAGTAATAATGTGACATACACACCATATACACAATGAAAGCGTTACCAAAGCACCATGAAAACAGTCATAATGCTACATAAGGACAATAGACATAAGGGTGAAATCGAGCCTAGAACCGCATTCCTGTAAGGGAACTGGACTCCCAAGCCGGGTCCATGCCCTGGACTCGGATCCCCGAGTCCGAGTCCAGTTTTGGACTCGGATCCCCGAGTCCGAGTCCAGGTTCTCGATCCCCGAGTCCGAGTCCCCTGGATTCCCGAGTCCAGTCCATGCAAAATTACGAGTCCTGTCGCTGACCATGACATCCTAGCCTGGTTTGCTGTTTGGACCATAACATTGTGTGCTTCATAGCATTCCCGGTTCAATTTATGGCTTGTTCCTTGTCGTGCACAGTGGATACTAGCATGCCAACAACAATAACTACAATATGAAAGGGCATTAAATTGGTTACATAAGGCATTTTGAGTCAACCACCACCTCACTTGTCCCCCATCCGAGTCGCGGTCGAGTCTAGAACATGGACTTGGAGTTACGAGTCGGGTCCAACTGACGGAATGGGAACCCTGAGTTCGAGTCCACGACCCGGATCCCCGAGTCCGATCCCCGAGTCCAAAGGAATTGGTTTCACCCTTACATAGACATGGTGGAAGTGTGACCAAAGCACCATTAAAACAATGCTAATGTGACATAAGCACTATAGGTACAGTGAAAGTGTAACCAAAGCATATTTGAAACAATGATAATGTGGCCAATGTACCATGGACACGGTGAAATTGTGACAAAACCACCATTAAAACAGCAATCATGTGACCAAGGCACCATGGAAACGTGAAAGTCTGACCAAAGCACCATTGAAAGAAAGAGAATGTGACTTGTGCACCATAGACACAGTGACAATGTGACGAAATCATCATCCGAATAGTGATGTTGTGACCAAAGCACCATAGACACTGTGAACGTGTGACTAAAGCACCGTTGCAATAGTGACAATGTGACCAAAGCACCATGGATACTGTGAACGTGTGACCAAAGCACCATTGAAACAGTGACAATGTGACCATAACACCATAGACACGGTAAAAGGGTGACCAAATGACCATAGAAACAGTGAGAATATGACCTTATCACCATAACCATAGTGGAAGTGTGACCAAAGCACCATTGAAACAGTGACCATATGACCAAAGCACCATAGACACAGTGAAGGTGCTACCAAAGCACCGATAAAACACTGATAATGTGACCTAAGCACCATGGAAACAGTGAAAGTGAGACAAAAGTACCATTGAAAAAGTGATAATCGGACCAAAGCATCGTAGACATAGTGAAAGTGTGACCACTCGTCATGTTATCACTGTTTCAATGGTGTTTTGGTCATGCGTCCACTGTGCCTATAGTGCTTCGGTCATGTCATCACTCTTTCACTGGTGTTTTGGTCCCACTTAGACTGTATGTATGGTGCTTTGATTATGTAATCACTGTTTCAATAGTGTGTTGGAAACGTTTTTGTTGTGTCTATGGTGCCAAGGTCACATTACCACTATTCAAATGGTACGTTGGTCTTCCTTCTATTGTGTCTATGGTACTTTGCTCACATTATCCCTGCCTCAATTTGTAGTTTGATCATGCTTTTATTGTGTATATGGTGCTTAGAACCCATTATCACTGTTTCAATGGTGCTTTGGTCATACGTTCACCGTGTTTATGGTGCTAATGTCATATTTTCACTGATTCAATGGTGCTTGGGTCAATCGTTTATGTGGTATCCTGCTATAGTCATGTTATCACTCTACAAATGGTGCCTTGGTCACGTGTTCACTGTGTTTATGGTGCTTGCGTCACATTATCACTCTTTCAATTGTGCTTTGGTCACACCTTCCCTATGTCTATGGTGCTTTGGTCACATCACCACTGTTTAAATGGTGCTTCACTCACACTTTCACTGTGTCTATAGTGCTTATGTTACATTATCACTGTTTCACTGGTGTTTTGGTCACGTTCTCACTGTGTATATGGTGCTTTTGTCACATTATCACCGTTTAAATGGTACTTTGGACACCCTTCCATTGTGTCTCTGGTGCTTATGTAACATCATCACTGTTTCAATGGTGCTTTGGTCACACTTCTACTGTGTCTATGGTGCTTTGGTCACATTCTTACGGTTGGATTTTTACTTCGCTCACACTTTCACTATGTCTCTGGTGCGTTGGTCACATAAACACTCTTCTAATGGTGCTTTGGTCACAGTTTCACCGTGTCTATGGTGCTTTGGCTACATTCTCTCTGTTCTACAAGTGCTTTGGTCACACTTTAACTATGTCTAAAGTTCTTTGGTAACATTTTTAGTGTTTCAATAGTGCTTTTGTCACACTTTCACTGTACATATGATGCTTACATCACATTATCACTGTTTCAATGGTGCTTTAGTCACACGTATACTGTGTCTATGGCGCTCTAGTCATATCATCACTATTTCATTAGTGCTCACATCACGTCATTACTCAGTGAAGGTTGCTTTGGTCACGCATTGACTGTATCTTTGGTGCTTTGATTACATTATCACTGTTCCAATAGTGCTTAGATGACTCTTTCATTGTATCTATGGTGCTTAGGCCACATTACCACTTGTTAAATGGTGCTTTGGTCACACCTTTATTGTGTATATGGTGCTTTAGTCACATTATCACTGTTTCAATGGTGCTTCGGTCAAACATTATTTGTGTGTATGGTGCTTAGGTCACATTATCACCATTTCAATGGTACTTTGGTCAAATGTTTATGCGTGTGTAGTACTTTGGTCATATTGTCACTCTTCAAATGGGCCTTTGGTCATACTTTCACTATGTCTATGGTGCATATGTCACATTATCACTGTTTCAATTGTGCTTTGGTTAAACATGCACTATATCTATGGTGCTTTGGTCACATTATCACTATTCCAATGGTTCTTTGGTCACACTTTCATTGTGTCTATGGAGGTTAGGTCACATCATCACTACTTCAATGGTCCTCTGGTCACACTTTTATCATGTCTATGGTGCTTAGGTGACATTATCACTGTTTCAGTGGTGCTTTGGTTACACTTTAACCGTGTCCACAGTGCTTAGGTGACATTACCTCTGTCTCAATGGTGTTTAAGTCACACATTCGTTGTGTCTAAGGTGTTTAGGTCACATTATCACTATCTCAATGGTGCTTTGGTCACATTTTCACGCTGTCTATGTTGCTTTGGTCACTTTTTCACTACTTGAATGGTGCTTTGGTCACACTTTTATTATCGATGGTGCTTTGGTCACATCATCTTCTTTTTAATGGTGCTTTAACCACACTTTTGCCGTGGCTATGGTGCTTTGGTCACATTATCACTGTTTCAATGGTGCTTTAGTCACGCTTCTACTGTGTCCATGGTTATTTGGTAACAGTATCACTGTTGAAAAGGTCCTTTGGTCACGTTTTCACTCTGTCTATGGTTATTTGGTTACATTTTCACTGTTTCAATGGTGCTTTGGTCACATGTATACCGTGTCTATGGTGCTTTCGTCATACTGTCAGTGTTTTAACGGTGATGTGGTCACACTTTCACAGTGTCTTCTGTGCCGAAGTCATAATATCACTATTTTAGTTGTACTTTGGTCACACTTTTGTTGTCTATATGGTGCTTAGGTAACTTTATCACAGTTTCAATCGCTCTTTGGTAACACTTTAAATGTGCATATGGTGCCTTGGTCACATTATTACTATTTCAATGGTGCTTTGGTGACACTTTTATTGTGTGTGGTGCTTTGGTCACATTATTACTATTTCAATGGTGCTTTGGTCACACTTTCACTGTGTGTATGGTGCTTTGGTCAGAATATGACTGTTTCAACTGTGCTTAAGTCACACCTTCAATATGTCTATGGTGCTTGTTGTCACATGATCATTGTTTCAATGGTACTTTGGTTATACCTTCAGCGTGTCCATGGTACTTAGGTCAAGTTACCATTGCTTGAATCTTGCGTTAGTCACACTTTCACTGTCTCTATGGTGCTTAGGTGACACTCTCACTGTTATAGTGATGCTTTTGTCACGTGTTTACTATTTTGTATAGTTATTAGGTCAGATTATCGCTGTTTCAATGGTGCTCTGGTCACACTTTCACTATATCTTAAGTACATAGGTAACATTATCATTGTTTCAATGGTGCTTTGGTCACACGTTTACGGTGTCTACGGTGCTTAGGTCACATTATCACTGTCTCAATGGTGCTTTGCTCACACTTTCATGGTGTCTATAGTGCTTAGATCCCATTATCACTGTTTTAATGGTGTTTTCGTCAACCTTTCACTGTGTCTATGGTGCTTTGGTCACATTGTCAATGTTTCAATGGTGCTTTGGCTACAATTTTACTGTCTTTGATGCTTTGGTCACATTATCACTGTTTGAGTGGTATTTTGGTCACACTTCCACTGTGTGTATGGTGCTTTGGTATTTTTTGACCGTTTCAATGATACTTTGGTCACACTTTCACTGTGTCAATGGTGCTTATGCCACATTGCTACTGTCCAATGGCGCTTTGGTCATGCTTCTACCATGTATATGGTGCATTGGTCACATTTGCACTGTTTCAATAGTACATTGGTCACATGTTCACTCTGTCTGTGGTGATTTGGTCACATTGTCACTGTTTCAAGGGTGCTTTGGTCAAAATTTCACTGTGTTTATGGTGCTTTGGTTATATTTTCACTATTTCAATGGTGCTCTGGTCACACGTTTACCGTGTCTATTGTGCTTTAGTCATGTTCCCACTGTTTTTATGGTGCTTTTGTCACACTTGCATTGCATCTACGAGCCTTAGGTCACATTTTGCTATTTTAATGGTGTTTTGGTCACACTTTTATCGTGTGTATAGTGCTGAGGTCTCATAATAACTGTTTCAATGGTGCCTAGGTCATACTTTCATTGTTTCTATGGTGAGCAGGTCACATTATCACGGTTTAAATGGTGCTTTGGTCACACTTTCACAGTGTCTATGGTGCTTTGGTCACATTCTCATTGTTTCAATGGTGCTTTTGTCACACTTTCACTCTTTCTATGGTGCTTTGGTCACATTATCACTGTTTGCATGGTGCTTTGGTCACATTTTCAATGTATATGTGGTACTTTTGGTCACATTATCACTATTTTAGTGGTGCTTTGGTCACTCGTTCAATGTGTCTGTAGTGCTTAGGTCACACTACCACTAGTCCTATGGTGTATTGGTGATACTTTAAATATGCCAATGGTGCTTTGATACGGTTATCATTGTTCTAGTGGTGCTTTGGCCATCCTTTAACGGTGTCTATGGTGCTTAGGACACATTGTCACTGTTTCTTTGGTGCTTTGTTCACACTTTTAATGTGTCTATAATGCTTAGGTCTTATCATCACTATTTCCACGGTGCTTTAGTCATACTTTCACAGTGTCTATGTTTCTTAGGACACATTGTAACTATTTTAATGGTGCTATGGCCACCCTTTCCATGTGTATATGGTAGGATGGTTACATTAACTGTTTCAACGGTGTTTTAGTCACACTTGTACTGTGTCTATAGTGCCTAGGTCACATAATCATTGTTCTAATGGTACTTTTGTCCCACTTTCAGTGTGTCTAGAGTGCTTGGATCACAATATCACTGTTTAAATAGTGCCTTTGTCACATTTTCACACTGTCTATGGTGCTTAGGACACATTATGACTCTTTAAATGGTGCGTTGGTCACACGTTTACTATTTGTTTGCTGCTTTAGTCATATCACAACTCTTTCAATGTTGCTTTGGTCCTAAATTCACTTTGTCTACGGTGCTTAGGTCACACTATCAATATTTGAATGGTTCTATTGTCACACTTTCACTGTGTATGTTCTGCTTGTGTCACATTATCACTGTTTCAACGGTGATTTTGGTCACAATGTTAGGTGTCTGTGGTGTTTTGGTCATATTATCATTGTTTCAATGGTGCGTATGTCACGTTTTAACTGTGTCTATGGTGCGTATGTCTCATTATCACTGTTTCAATGGGGAGCTTTGGTCACAATTTCAATGTGTCTATGGTGCTCAGGTGTCACTATCACTGTTTTAGTGATGGTTTCGTCACACTATCACTGTTTCCATTGTACTTTGGTCAGAAAAACACTGTTGCAATGGTACTTTGGTTGTACTTTCAGCGCATCTATGGTACTTTGGTCACGTTATCACTGTTTCAATGGTGCTTTGATCACACTTACACTGTGTCTATAGTACTAAGGTCACATTGTCACTGTATCATCCGTGCTTTTGTCACACTCTCCTTGTGAGTGTGGTGCTTTGGTCATACTATCACCGTTTAAATGGTGCTTTGGTCACATTATCACTGCGTCACTGGTGCTTTGGTCACATATTCTCTCTGTTTATGGTGTTTATGTCAGAGTATCATTGTTTCAATGTTACTCTGGTCAACCTTTCAATAGTCTATTGTACTTCACTCACATTACCAACATTTCAATAGTTATTTGGTTACACTTTCACTATGTTTACAGTGATTAGGTCACATTATCGTTATTTCAGTGGTGCTTTGGTCACACTTTCACTGTATCCATGGTTCTTTGGTCACATTGGAGGTGTTCCAACAGTGCTTTGGTCAAACGTTTACCGTGTCTATGGTGCTTTGATTACATTATAACTTTTGTAATGGTGCTTTGGTCGCACCCTCACTGTGTCTAAAGTCCTTTGGTCACATTATGACAGTTTCAACAATGATGTGGTCACACGTTCTCTCTGTCTATGGTGCTTGGGTCACATTATTTGTGTTTAGATGGTGCGTTGGTCACACTTTTACTGTTTCTATGGTGCTTTGGTCACATGATCACTATTTCAATGGTGCTTTGGTCACCCGTTCTCTCTGGTTTACACGTGCTTTTGGTCACACTTTCACTATGTCTAAACTTCTTTGGTCACATTTGCACTGTTCCAATTGTGCGTTGGTCACACTTTAACTTTACGTATGATGCTTACATCACATTATCACGGTTTCAATGGTGCTTCAGTCACACGTATACTGTGTCAATGGTACTCTAGTCATACAATCACCGTTTCATTTGTGATTTGGTCATACTTTACTATATATACAGTGCTTATATAACGTCATTACTCTGTCAAGGTTGCTTTGGTCACACTTTGACTGTGTCTTTGGTGCTTTGATTACATTATCACTGTTTCAATAGTGCTGAGGTGACTCTTTCACTGTGTCGATGGTGCTTAGGTCACATTACCACTTGTTAAATGGTGATTTGGTCACGCCGTTATTGTGTGTATGGTGCTTTGGTCACATTATCACTGCTTGAATGGTGATTTGGTCAAACAGTATTTTTGTGTATAGTGCTTATGTCACATTATCACTCTTTCAATGGTGTTTTGGTCAAACGTTTATGTGTGTGTAGTGCTTTGGTCATGTTATCACTCTTCAAATGTGCCTTTGGTCATACTTTCAATGTGTCTATGGTCCATAGGTCACATTATCATTGTTTCAATTGAACTTTGGTTAAACATGCACTATGTCTATGGTGCTTTGGTCGCATTGTCACTATTCCAATGGTTCTTTGGTCACACTTATATTATGTCTATGGTGGTTAGGTCACATTATCACTACTTCAGCCTCGGACGGCAGGCTGAGTGAGAGAGAGCAATGACCAACAAAATACTTAGTTGATAATAGAGCAACATATACAAGACGGTGTATATAGTGCTATTCTAGCAAAGTTTAAGCCTACGTCTTAGGGTGGTCGATAGGATTGGTGCAGGCGCATCTGAGCTGCTGCACTTGCTGCTGCTTCGGTGAGCGGCGCCGAGTACCGGCTCTGCACGGGGCTCAACGGGAGGAGCGAGGCACAGTAGGTCATTGGTTTGGCGGGAACGCCGCTTGTCTTGGAGCGAGGACCGAAGCGCTTGAGTGAGGTTTGAGTGATTGTGTGGCCGTTAGTTACCGGTGCTTGGATTTGTAGGTATCTGGTCAGGGTCCATCGTGCGATCGGTAGAACTTGTCGGTCGTTCTCCCGGGTGATCCGTCGGAGCTGCCGAGTCTGGTTTGTGAACTTGTCCTCGAGTGGGATTTTCTGGTGAGGCCGATTTGCAGGCTTGTCCGGCAGCTTGGACAGGTTAAGATGACCCCGGCAGTTGCGAGTGACTTGTGGGTATGAGAGTAAATCTCCAACAATGATATAACTGTTTCAGTGGTTTGTTGATCACAATGTTATGTGTCTAAGGTGCTTCTATCACATAATCACTGTTTGAATGGTGGGTTTGTCACACGTTTACTATGTCTATGGTGCTTAGGTCACATTATCAATGTTTTATTGGTAGTTTGGTCATTGCTTTACTGTGTCTATGGTGTTTAGGTCACATTATCACCGTTGCAATGGTGCTTTGGTCACACTTTTACTATGTCTATGGTGCTGCTGTCAAATCATCACTTTTTCAATGGTATTTTGGTTACACTTTCACTATGTCTATAGTGCTTATGTCACATTATGACTGTTTGAATGGTGCTTTGAACACATTGTCATTTTTTCAATGGTACTTTGGTCACAAATTCGTTGTGTCCATGGTGCTTAGGTCCCATTATCACTGTTTCGATTGTGCTTCGGTCACACCTTTGTTGTGTCAAAGTGCTTGTGTCAAATCACAACCTTTTCATTTGTGTTTTGGTCACACTTTCATTGTATGTATGGTACTTAGGTCACCCGATCACTGTTTCAATGGTGTTCTGGTAACACTTTGTCTGTCTATGGTGCTTTGGTCACATAATGAATGTTTCAATGGTGTTTTTGTCACAATGCATACGGTGCTTAGGTACCAATATCAGTGATATTGGTATCAACATGTTAATAGTATGTGAATACTCTATTAAGCTTTTCCAATGGATGCTCATAGACTAACAACCAATTTGACATGAACAAGTTTTACTATAAAAATGGGCATATATTGGTGTTTGTAACTTTGGTCCCATCATATATGCTGCAGTAGCTGTGCACCCACCTCGATGCCCTGGACATGGATTACATTGTTGTTCATTGTGAACATTGTTGTAGCGTTGTTCGTAGGACAGAGGACAACATTGAATATCACCGTTTAATTGTGTTTTGTTTCAGTGCTTAAGTCACAATATCACAGATTCAATTGTAATCTGGTCAGAATGTCATTGTTTCTCTGGTGCTTTAGCCACATTATCACTGTTTCAATGGTGCGTTGGTCACACTTTCACTGTGTCTATATTCCTTAAGTCGCATTAATACTATTTCACTGGTGTTTTGGTCACGCTTTCACTGTTTCTATAATGCTTGGGTCACACTATCACCGTTTCAATGGTGCTTTCACCACACTTTCACTTTGTCTATGGTGCTTGGGTCACATTATCACGATATACATGATGCTTTGGTTGAACTTTCTTTTTGTCTATGGTGCTTTGGTCATATGAGCACTGTTTTGATGGAACTTTGGTCACCTTATCACCGTGTCTATGGTGCTTTGGTCATATTATAACTTTTTCAATTGTACCTTGGTCACACATTCACTTTGTCTATGGTGCTTTGGTCATATTCTCACATTTTCAATGGTGCTTTGGTCACACATTAACTTTGTCTATGGTTCATAGGTCACGTTACCACTGTTTCAATGGTACTTTGGTCACATTTTCCGTTTGTCCATGGTGCGTCAGTCACGCAATCACTATTTCTATGGTGCTTTTGTTACACTTTAATTGTGTCTATGGTGCTTTGGTCACATTATCATTGTTTCAATGGTACTTTGGTCACACGTTCACTGCGTCTATGGTACTTACGTCAAATTATCATTACTTCAATGGTGCGTTGGTCACACTTTCACTGTCTCTATGGTGCTTATGTGACATTATCGCCGTTGTAATGATGCTTTCGTCACACTTTTACTGTTTTGTATAGTTCTTAGGTCATGTTATCACTGTTTCAATGGTGCTTTGGTCACATTTTCACTTTGTGTAAAGTACTTAGATCACATTATCATTGTTTCAATGGTGCATTGGTCACACGTTCACGGTATATGTGGTGCTTAGGTCACATTATCACTGTCTCAATGGTTCTTTTGTCACACTTTCACGGTGTCTATAGTACCTATATCCCATTTTCACTGTTTGAATGGTGCTTTGGTCATCCTTTCACTGTGTCTGTGGTGTTTTGGTCACATTGTCAATGTTTCAATGGTGCTTTGGTTACACTTTTACTGTCTATGGTGCTTTGGTCACATCATCACTGCTTCAATGGTACTTTGGTCACACGTCCATTGTGTGTATGGTGCTTTGGTCATCTTTGACCGTTTCAAGGGTGTTACACTTTCACTGTGTCTGTGGTGTTTAGGTCACATTATACTATTATATGGTGCTTTGGTCACGCTTCTACTGTGTCTATGCTGCTTTGGTCACATTTTCACTGTTTTAATGATACTTTGGTCACACCTTCACTCTCGCTATGGTGCTTACGTCACATTGTCACTGTTTCAATGGTGCTTTGGTTACACTTTCATTGTGTCTATGGTGCTTAGATCACAATATCAGTGTTTCAATGGTGCTTTGGTCACACTTTTTCTGCATCCATGGTACTATCCTCACATTATTATTGTTTCAATGGTGCTTTTGATACACTTTCATTGTGTAATGGTACTTAGGTCACATTGTCACTGTTTCAATGGTGCGTTGGTCAAACCTTTGCTGTATATATGGTGCTTGGGTCACATCATCATTGTCTCAATAGTGCTTTGGTCATACGTTCACATTTATGTGGTGCTTTGGTCATATAAGCACTGTTTCAATGGTGCATTGGTCACACTTTCACTGTCTCTATGGTCCTTTGGTTTCATTCTCACTGTTCCACTGGTACGTTGGTCACATTATCACAGTTTCAATGGTGCTTTGGTCATACTTTCACTGTGTCTATAGTGCTTGGGTCACATTATCACTGTTTGAATGGTGCTGTCGTCACTGGTTTGCTGTGTCTACGGTGCTTAGGTCACGTTATCACTGTTTCAATGGTACTTTGGTCACGCTTTAACTGTGTCTTTGGTGGTGTGGTAACATCATCATTGTTTCAATGGTGCTTTGGTCACACATCCACTGTTTCAATATTTCTTAATCATATTATCATTGTTTCAATGGTGATTTGGTCACACGTATACCGTGTCCATGGTGTTTTGGTCACATCACCACTCTTTGAATGGTGCTTTGGTCAAACTAACATTGTGTCTATGGTGCTTTGGTCACATTATCACTGTTTTAATGGTGCTTTGGTCAAAGTTTCACTGTGTCTACAGTGCTTAGGTCACATCATCATTGATTTGATGGTACTTTGGTCACACGTTTATGTGTCTCTGGTGCTTTGGTTACATTATAACCTTTTCAATGGTGCTTTGGTCACACTTTCACTGTGTCGTAACACTAATGTCACTTTGTCACAATGTCAATGGTCCTTTGGCCAAATATTCAATGTGTCTATGGTGCTTTGGTTGTTACTATTTTTATGGTGCTTTGTTAGTACATTCATCATGTCTATGGTGCTTATGTGACATAATCATTGTTTCAATGGTGCTTTGGTCTAGCTTTCACTGTGCCTATCATACTTAGGTAACATCATCATTATTTCAATTGTGCTTGGATCACACTTTGACTCTCCGTATGGTCCCTTGGTCACATTACCACTATTTCAACGGTGCTTTGGTCACACTTTCACTGTGTCTATGGTGCTTCTGGTCTCATTATAAATGTTTCACAGGTACTGTGGTCAAACATTCAGTGTGTTTACGGTGCTTTGGTCACATCCCTGCTGCAATGGTGCTTTGGTCATACTTTAACTGTGTTTATGATTCTTACGTTACATTATGACTGTTTCAATGGTGCTTTGGTCATACTTTCAATGTGTATATGGAGCTTTGGTCACATTATCACTGCTTCAATGGTATTTGGTCAAATTTTCTCTGTGTCCATGGTGTGTATGTCACCTTATCACTGTTTCAATGGTGTTCTGGTCACACTTACACTGTTTCTATTGTTCTTAGGTCATATGATCACTGTTTTAATGGTGCTTTGGTCACAATTTCATTAATTCTATAGTGCTAATATCATATTATCACTGTTACAATAGTGATTTGCTCATCATTTTACTATGTCTATGGTACTTTGGTTACATAATCTCTCTTTCAATAATGCTTTAGTCACACCGTCACTGTGTATATGGTGTGTAAGTCACATTATCACTATTGAAATGGTCTTTTGGCCACACTTCCACTGTCTATGGCGCTAAGGTAAAAAAATCACTAGTTCAATGGCGCGTTGGTCAAATTGTTATGTTTCTATGGTCCTTTAGTTACACTGCCAATTTTGCAATGGTGCTTTGGTCACACCTTCGCTGTGCCTATGGTCCTTTGGTTACATTGTGACTGTTTCAATGGTACTTTGGTCATACGTTCAGTGTGTCTATGGTGCTTTGGTCACATTATCGCTGTTTCAATGGTACTTTGGTCAAACGTTCCTTGTGTCTTAGGAGCTTTGGTCACATTATCACTGTTTCAATGGTGCTTTGGTCACACTTTCACTTTGTCGATGACGCTTATGTCACATGATGACTGTTTCAATGGTGCTTTGGTCACATTTTCACTGTGTCTATGGTGCTTATGTCATATCATCACTATTTCAATGCTGCTTTTGTCACACGTTTACTGTGTGTGTAGGAATGAGGTCACATTATCACTGCATGAATGGTGCTTTGGTCACACTGTCACTGTGTCCATGGTACTCTGGTCACGTTGTCATTGTCTCAATGATGCTTTGGTCACACTTTTACCGTGTCTATGGTAGTTAGGTCACATTGTGATTGCTTCAATGGTGCTTTGGTCACACTTTCACCGTGACTATGATACGTTGGTCACATTATCACTGTTTCCATGGTACTTTATTCTCTATGGTGCTTGGGTCACACTTTATTGGTGTCTATGGTGCTTAGTGAGATTGTCAATATTTCAATGGTAATTTGGTCACACTTTCACTGTGTCTGTGGTGCTTAAGTCACATGATCATTGTTTCAATGGTGCTTTGGTCACATTCTCACTGCGTCTATGGTGCTTTGGTCACATTATTGCTGATTCAATGGTGGTTTGGTCAAACGTTCACTGTGTATATGGTGCTTTTGTCACATTGTCACAGTTTCAATTGTTATTTGGTCACACGTTTACTGTCTCTATTTGTGCTTCAATCACACTTTCACAACTTTAATGGTTCTTTGGTCAAGTGATCACTGTGTATATGGTACTTCGGTCACTTATTACTGTTTCAATGGTGCTTTGGTCGCACTTTCATTGTGTCTATGGTGCATAGGTCATATTGTCACTGTTCTAATGGTGCTTTGGTCACAATTTCACTGTGTTTGTAATGCCTTTCTTACATCATCACTGTTTGCATGGCGCTTTGGTTACACTTTATTATGTCTATGGTGTTTAAGTTACATCATCCTTCTTTTTATGGTGCGTTGGTCATATTTTCACAATGTTTATGGTGCTTTGGTCACATTATCACTCTGTCAGTTGTCCTTTGTTAAACGTTTATTGTGTCTATGGTACTTAGGTCAGGTAAACATTGTTTCAATGGTGCTTTGGTCACACTTTCACTGCTTCTATGGTGCATTTGTCAAATTATCGCAGTTTAAATGGTAATTTGGTCACACATTCACTGTGTGTATGGTGCTTTGGAGACATCTCACTATTTTAATTGTGCATTGGTCACACGTTTACTATGTTTATGGTGCTTTGGTCACATTATCACTGTTTCAATGGCGCTTTAGTCAAACTTTATATGTGTCGATGGTGTCAAGGTCACATTATCACTGTTTCAATACTGTTTAGCTCACACATTTTCTGTGTCTATGGTGCTTTGGTCACACTATCACAGTTTTAGTGATGCCTTGGTTACACTACCAATACATCCATTATGCTTAGGTCACATTATCACTGTTTCAATGTTGCTTTAGTCACACTTTCACTATGTATATGGCGCTTACGCCACATTATCACAGTTTCAGAGGTGCTTTGGTCGTACTTTCACTATATACATGGAATTAGGTCACATTATTACTGTTTCAATGGTGCTTTGGTTACACTTTCACTCTGTCTAGGACGATTTGGTCACATTATCACTGTTTTGATGGTGCTTTGGTCACAAATATACTTTGGCTACGGTGCTCACGTGACATCATCACTGTTTCAATGGTGCTTTGGTCACAATTTCATGTATATATGGTGCTTTACAAACATTATCACTTCTTCAATGGTGCTTTGGTCACACTTTCATTGTGTATACAATGCTCAGGTCACATTTTAACTGCTTCAACGGTACTTTGGTCACAAGTTCAATGTGTCCATGGTGCTTTGGTCACTTATAACCTTTTTAATGGTACTTTGGTCATGTCTTCACTGTGTCTATGGTGCTTAGGTCACTTTTCAACGGTGCGTTGGTCAACGTTTCATTGTGTATGTCGTACTTAGGTCACATTATCACTGTTTCAACGGTGCTTTGGTCACACTTTCACTCTGTGTATTGTCCGTTTGGCACATGATCACTGTGTGGATGGTGATTTGGTCATATTCTCAGTGTGTTTCTGGTGGTTAGGTCACACTATCACTGTTTCAATGGTCCCTTGGTCATCCTTTCACTGTGTCCATGTTGCTTTTGTCACATTTTAACTGTTTGTATGTACTTTGGTCACATATTCACTCTGGCTATGGTGCTTACGTCACATTATCACTGTTTCTATGGTATTTTGGTCAAACACTCATTGTGTATATGGTGCTTAGGTCACAACATCACTGTTTCAATTGCGCTTTGGTCGCACTTTTCTGTTTCAATGGTGCTTTGCTCACATTATAATTATTTCACTGGTGCTTTTCACACATTTTCACTTTGTAAATGGTGCTTATGTCACACTGTCACTGTTTCAATTGTCCTTTGGTCATACATTTACTGTGTATATGGTGCTTGGGTAACATCATCACTGTCTCAATGGTGCTTTGGTCGTACTTCACACTTTCGTGGTGCTTTGGTCACATTAGCACTGTTTCAATGATGCATTGGTCACATTCACTGTTTCTATTGTGCTTTGGTCACTTTCTCACTGTTCCACTTGTACTCTGGTCACATTATCGCTGTTGCAATGGTGTTTTGGTCACACTTCCACTGTTTCAATAGTTCGTAAATCATATCATCACTGTTTCAATTGTTATTCGGTCATACGTGTACCGTGTATATGGTGTTCTGGTCACATTAGAACTCTTTCAACGGTGCCTTGGTCACACAAGCATTGTAACTATGGTGCTTGGGTCACATTATCACTGTTTTAATGGTGCTTTGGTCTCACTGTGTCTATGGTGCTTAGGTGATATCATCATTGTAACAACGGTGCGTTGGTCACATGTTGATGTGTCTGTGGTGCTTTAGTTACATTGTAACATTTTCAATGGTGCTTTGGCCACACTTTCACTGTGTCTTCACACTCAGGTTACACTGTCTCTGTTTCAATGGTCACTTGGTCACATCTTCAACCTGTCTATGGTATTTGGGTCACTTATTACTTTTTTATGGTGCTTTGGTCACACATTCAGCGTGTCTATGGTGCTTATGTTGCATAATCACTATTTCAATGGTGCTTTGGTCAAGGTTTCACTGTGTCTATCATGCTTATGTATCATTTTTTTCATTTCAATGGTGCTTTGGTCACACTTTCACTCTGCCTATGGTCCCTTGGTCACTTTGCCACTGTTTCAATGGTACTTTGGTCACACTTTAACTGTGCATATGGTACTTTTGGTTACATTATCAATGCTTCAATGGCAACGTGGTCAAATATTCAGTGTGTATAAGGTGCTTTGGTCACATCCCTTTTTTAATGGTGCGTTGGTCACACTTTAACGGTGTCTATGGTGCTCATGTCACATTATGACCGTTTCAATGGTGCTTTGGTCATACGTTCACTGTGTCTACGGAGCTTTGGTCACACTATCATTGTTTCCATGGTACTTTGGTCACATTTTCTCTGTGTCCACAGTGCCTACGTCTCCTTCTCACAGTTTCAATGGTACTTTGGTCACTCTTTCACTGTTTATGTGGTACTTATGTCATGTTAGCACTGTTTTCATGGTGGTTTGGTCAGACTTTCACTAAGTCTATGGTACTTAGGTCATATTATCATTGTTACAATGGTGATTTGCTCATAATTTGACAGTGTGTGTGGTTCTTTGGTTACATGATCACTCTTTCAATCATGCTTTAGTCACCTGTCACTATGCCTATGGTGCTTAAGTCACATTGTCACTGTTTAATGGCCTTTGCGTCACATTTTCACTGTCTACAGTTCTTAGGTAGAATAATCACCAGTTCGATGGTGCGTTGGTCAAATTCTTATGTTTCTATGGTCCTTTAGTTACATTATCAAGTGTTCAATGGTGTTTTGGTCACACTTTCAGTGTGCCTATGGTCCTTTGGTTACATTGTCACTGTCTGAATGTGACTTTGGTCATACTTTGAATATGTGTATGGTACTTTGGTCACAACATCCCTGTTTCAATTGTACTTTGGTAAAATGTTCATTGTATCTTAGGTAATTTGGTCAGGTTATCACTGTTTTAGTGGTGCTTTGGTCACACTCTCACTGTGTATATGACGCTTATGTCACATTATCGCTGTTTCGATGGTTCTTTTGTTACACTTTCACTTTGTCTATGGTGCCTATGTCATATCATCAATGTTTCAGTGGTGCTTTTGTAACACTTTTACTGTGTCTATAGAACTGAGGTCACATTATCACTGCTTCAATGGTGCTCTGGTCTCACTTTCACTATGAATATGGTACTTTGGTCGCGTTATCACTTTTCAATGACGCTTTGGTCACATCTTTATATTGTTCATTGTCTTTAGGTCACGTTGTGACGGCTTCAATGGTGCTTTGGTCACCATTTCACTGCGCCTATGGTACGTTGGTCACATTATCACTATTTCCATGGTACTCTAGTCACAATTTCATTGTCTATGGTGCTCTGCTCACAATTTAGAGGTGTCTATGGTGCTTAGTCACATTGTCATTATTTCGATGGTTCTTTGGTCACACTTTCACTATGTCTATGGTGCTTATGTCACATGATCATTGTGTCAAGGGTGCTTTGCTCACACTCTCACTGGGTCTTTGGTGCTTCGGTCATATTATTACTGTTTCAATGGTGTTTGGTTATACTTTCACTGTGTATATGTTGCTTTGGTTTTGGCACATTTTCAATGGTTAGTTGGTCACAATTTTACCATCTATATGGTGCTTCAATCATACTTTCACATCTTTAATGGTACTTTGCTCAAGCGTTCACAGTGAATATGGTGCCTATGTCACTTTATCACTGCGTCAATGGCGCTTTGATCACACTTTCATTGTGTCTATAGTGCTTACATCGTATTATCACCTTTGTAATTGTGCTTTGGTCACAATTTCACTTTGTTTGTGGTGCTTTGGTTACTTCATCACTCTTTCAATGGTGCTTTGGTTACACTTTCACTATGTCTATGGTGTGTGGGTTGCATTATCATTGTTTTGATGGTGCGTTTGTCACACTTTCGTGGTGTCTACGGTGCGTTGGTGACATTATCACTATGTCAGTCGTGTTTTGTTCAGAAGTTTACTGTGGCTATGGTGCGTAGGTGACATTTTCATTGTTTCAATGGTGCTTTGGACCCACTTTCACTGCATCTATGGTGCATTGGTCGCATTATCACTACTTCAATGGTGCTTTGGTCACACGTTCACTGTGTTCATGGTGCTTTGGAGACCTTTTGAGTGTCCCAGTTGTGCTTTGGACACACGTTTACAAGGCCTTTGGTGCTTTGGTCACATTATCTTAGTTTTAATGGTCATTTGGTCACACTTTCAATGTGACTATGATGCTTTGGTCACATTATCACTGTTTAAGGTGATTTAAGGTGATTTACTCACAATTTCATGGTGTCTTTGGTGCTTTGGTCACATCATCATAGTTTTAATGGCTTCTTGGTCACACATTAACTGTGTCTATTGTGTTAAGGTCACGTTGTCACTGTTTCAATAGTGTTTAGCCCACACATTTAATGTGTCTATGGTGCTTTGGTCACATTATCACAGTTTTAGTGATACATTGGTTACACTTTCAATGTATATGGTACTTAGGTCACATTACCGCCGTGTTAATGTTGCTTTGGTCACACTTTCACTATACATATGGTGCTCGGGCCATATTATCACAGTTTCAATGGTGCTTTGGTCATAATTTCACTATGGCTATGGAATTAGGTCACATTATCACTGTTTCAATGGTGCTTTGGTTACACTTTCACTGTTCATATGGTAGTTTCATCACATAATCATTGCTTCAATCGTACGTTTGTCACATGTTCAATGTGTGTATTGTGCTTTGGTTACAATATCACTTTTTCAATGGTGCTTTTGTTACACATTAACTGTGTCTATGGCACTTTGGTCACATTAGCACTGTTTCAATGGTACTGTAATCACACTTTCACTGTGTCTATGGCGCTTAGGTCACATTATCACAGATTCAATGGTACTTTGATCACATTTTCACTGCGTATATGGTACATTTGTCACGTTATCGTTGTTACAATGGTGCTTTGGTCACATTTTTATTGTGTCTATGTTTCGTTTGTCACATTATCACTGTTGCAATTGTGCTTTGGTCACGTTTTAACCGTGTCTATGGTTCTTAGCTAATTTCATCACTGTTTCAATGGTTATTTAGTCGCGCTTTCACGTTTTCTATGGAATTTTGGTTACATTCTCACTGTTTCCATGGTTTTTTTCACACTTTCCCTGTGTGTATGGGTCTTACGTGACATTATCATTGCTTCAATGGTGCTTTTATTACACTTTTACTGTGTCTATGGTCCTTTGATTATATTATCATTCTTTCAATCACGCGTTTCTTACACATTTAGTAAGTCTTTGGTGCTAGGTTCATATTATTGCCCTTTCAATGGTGCTTTGGTCACACTTTCACTCTGTCTATTGTGCGTAGGTCACATCATCACCATTTCTCTGGTACTTTGGTCAAACTTTCACTGTCAATGGTGTTTAGGTCATGTTATCATTGTTTTAATGGTGCTTTGGTCACACTCACTGTATCCATGGTGCTTTGGTCACATTATCCATGTGTCTACGCTATATGGTCACATTATCATTATTTCAATGGTGCTTTGGTCACACTTACAATGTTCTATAGTGCTTTGATCATATTATCACAACTTCAATGGTGCTTTGGTCACATTTTCACTGTGTATATGGTGCTTAGGTCAGGTAATCACTGTTTCAATGCTGCTTTGGTCACACTTTCGCTTTGTCTATGGTGATTTGGTTACGTTATCACTACTTCAATATACCATAGACTCAACGAAGGTGTGACCAATGCACCACTGAAACAGTGATAACATGACCAAAGCACCATAGACACATACAACTGTGAAATAGAACCATTGAAACAAAGACAATGTGACCTAAGCACTGTAAACATAGAGAACGTATGACCAAATCACCATTGAAACGTTGATCAGGTGAGTAAAGTCCAATAAACCATTGAAAGGTTGACCAGAGCACCATTGAAACAGCGATATTGTAACTTAAACACCATAGACAAAGAGAATATGTGACCAAAGTAGCGGTAACACAGTGATAATGTGACAAAAGAACCATTGCAACAGTGATAATATACCCAAAGCAATGTACTCACAGGGAAAGTGTGACCAAAGTACAGATGAAAGAGTGATAATGTGACATAAGTACTATAGACACAGTGTCTGTGTGAGCAAAGCACCATTGAAACAGGGATAATGTGACCAAAGTTCCATATACACGCTAAAAGTACGACAAACGTACCATTGAAACAGTGGTATTCTGACAAAAGTACAATAGGCACACAGAGAGTGTGACGAAGCCAGCACTGAAACAGTGATAATGACACCCAAGCACCATAGACGCATTGAACATGTGACCAAAGCACCCCATTGAAAAAGTGATAATGATACATACGCACCAAAGACACAGCTATATCGTGAACAAAGCACCATTGAAACATTGATAACTTGACCAAACCAACACAGATACACAACATTGTGACCAAAGTACCGTTGTAATAGTGATAATGGAATGTAAGCACAACATACACTGTGACAGTGTGACAAAAGAACTATTGAAATAGTGGTAATGTGACCCAAGCACCATAGAAAAAGTGCATTGTTTACCAAAGCACGATTGAAAGAGTTGTGATGTGACTAGAGCAGCATACAAATAGTAAACATGTGACCAAAGCACCATTTAAGCAGTAATAATGTGACCCAAGCACCATAGACATGTTGAAAACGTGATAAAGGCACTATTTAAACAGTGATATTGTAACCTACGCCCTATAGACACACTGAAAGTGGGACAAAAGCACCATTGAAACAATAATGATGTGACCTAAGCACCGTAGACACAGTAAAAGTATGACTAAAGCAACGTTGACATAATGATAATGTAATCTAAGTACCATGGATACATTGATATGGTGACCATAGCACCATTAAAACAGTGATGTAATGACCTACGCACCATAGACACAGTGAAAGTATGACCAAAGCACCATTGAAAGAGTGAGAGTGTGACATAAGCCATGTTGACTTGGACTTCTGACTTTTGGGGTAAAAGTATTGGTCTAAGGGTCGGTCAAATTCAACTTAAGGTATATTAGATACTGGCGATGGACTACACATAATGAGTTGCTGGTTCCAACGCAATTTGAATTGCAAATTTCTCCTAAGATTGGAGGAAGTTATGAATTTTCAAACTTGGGATGTGCATAAACACCTCGTGAAGCAACATTTTGTTTCCGAATAGCTTCCTAGGACATCATACATGATCTATATGCAATCCATCAAGTATAAAAAGACACATAAATAATGTTTTTTACTTTAGTGAACTTGAGATGCAGTACTTGGCACACCGTAATGAGCCTCCTAACTAGTTGGAGAAAAACCGCCTTTCGACTTTGCTCAACAAGAGCCGACTTATGACTTTTGACTTCCGACTTGGCCATCAACTTTGACTTCCCGAAGTCAACATGGGACCAAGCAGTATAAACACATTAAAAATGTGAACAAAGCACCATAGCAACAGTGACAACGTGTCGAAAGCACCATAGACACAGTTATAATGCGACAAGAGCACCATTGAAACAGTGATAACGGGGTGAAAGCACCATTGGCACAGTTAAAGTGTGACCAAAGCACCATTGAAATAGTGATAGTGTGACCTAAGCACTGTAGACACATTGAAAGTGTGACCAAAGCACCATTGAAACAGTGATAATGTGACCAGAGTACCATATACACATTGAAGACGTGACAAAAGCACCATTCAAAGATTGAGAATGTGACCAAAGCACCATGTACAAAGTGAAAATGTGACCAAAGCACCATTTAAATAATCAAAGTGTAACTTAGTACCATAGACATAGTGAAAGGGTGACCAAAGCACCATTAAAATAGTGATAATGTGACCTAAGCACCATAGACATCGTAAAAGGATGACCAACGCACAATTGAAGCAGTGATAACGAGGCTCAAGTACTATAGACACAGTGAACGGTTGACCAAAGCACCATTGAAACCGTTCTACTATGACCTAAGTACCATAGACACAGTGAGCGTGTGACCAAAGCACCATTGAAACAGTGATGATGAGGTATAAGCATCCTACACACAATGAAAGTGTTACAAAAGCTCCATTCAAACAGTGACATTGTGACCATAGCACCATAGAGACTGTGAGAGTAAGACCAAATAACCATTGAAATAGTGATAATGTGACCAAAGCAGTATGGACACAGTACTGGTGTGACAAAAGAACCATTGAAACAGTGATAATACGACCCAAGAAACATATACACACTCAAAATGTGACAAACGCACCAATGAAAGAGCTATCATGTGACCTAAACACTATAGGGACAATGAACATTTCACCAAAGCACCATTAAAAAGGGTATAGTGTCACCAAAGCACCATAAACACAGTGAAAGTGTGACCAAAGCACCATTGCAACAGTGATAATTTGACCAAAGCAGCAAATACACAGTGAGAGTGTGACCAACGCACCACTGAGACAATGATAATGTGACCAAAACACCATAGATATAGGAGGCGTGTGACCAAAGCACCATGGAAACAATGTTAATGTGACCTAAGCACCATATACACAATGAAAGTGTGACCAAAGCACCATTGAAATAATGATCATGTAACCAAAGTACAATAGACATAGTGAACGTGTGACAAAAATACCATTGAAACAGTGATAATGTGACCAAACAGCATAAACAGAGTGAAATTGGGACCGAAGCACCTTTGAAACAGCGATAATGTCACCTAAGCACCATCAAGACAGTGAAAGCACCATTGAAATAGTGATAATCCGACCAAAGCACAATAGACACAGTGATAGTATCACAAAACCATCACCGAAACAATGATAACGTCACCAGAACACCATAGACACAGTGAAATTGTGACCAAAGCACACCATTGAAGCAGTGATAATGATACGTAAGCACCATAGACATAGTGAAAGTGCGACCAAAGCACCATTGAACCTGTGAAAATATGACCAAAGCACCACGGACACATACAATTATGACCAAAGCACCATTGAAGTAGTGACTATGTGACATAAGCACAATGTACAGAGTGAAAGTGTGACCAAAGCACCATTGCAATTTTGGTATTGTGACCTAAGCACCATACTCAAAGTGAACGTTTGACCAAGGCACCATTGAAAGAGTTGCAATGTGACCAAAGTAGCATACAAAATGTAAACGTGTGACCAAAGCACCATACAAATAGTAAAGAGTGATGATGTTACCTAAGCACCATAGACACAGTAAAGATGTGACTAAAGCATCGTTGAAACAGTGATAATGTAATGTAAGTACCATATACACAATGAAAGGCTGACCATAGCACCATTGAAACAATGATATTGTGACCTTAGCACCATAGACACTGTGAAAGTGTGACCAGAGCACCATTGAAATAGTGATACTATGACATACCCACTATAGACACATTGAATGTGTGAACAAAGCACCATTGAAAGAGTGATGAAGGGGTCTAAGCACCATTGACATTGTAAAGTGTGACCCTAGAAAAAGTGATAATGAGACCAAAGCATCTTATATACACTGAAAAGGTGACCAACATACCATTGAAATGATGATGATATGACCAAAGCACTATGGACACAATGATAGTATGACCAAAGCACCACTCAAACAGGGATAACGTGACATAAGCAACGTATACACATTCAAGATGTGACCAAAGCACTATGGACACAATGATAGTATGACCAAAGCACCACTCAAACAGGGATAACGTGACATAAGCAACGTATACACATTCAAGATGTGACCAAAGCACTATTGAAAGAGTGATAATGTGACCAAAACACTATATAGACAATGAAAATGTGACAAAAGCACCAGTAAAACAGGGATAGTGTCACGAAAGCACCATAGAATATGTGAAAGTGTGACCAAAGCACCATTGAAACTGTGATGGTGTGACCAAAGCAGCATAGACACAAGGAAACAATGACCAACGCACCATTGAAACAATGATAATATCACCAAAGCACCATAGCCACAGTGAGAGCGTGAGTGAAGCATCATTTGAACAAAGACAACGTAACATGCACACAATAGACATGGAGAAAGTGTGACTACAGCACCAAAGAACAGTCATAATGTGACCTAAGCACTACAGACATAGTGAATGTGTGATAAAAGCACCATTGAAATAGTGATGATGTGACCAATGCACCATAGAAACAGTATATGTATGACCAAAGCACCATGAAAACAGTGATAAAGTGACATAAGCACCATATTGACAAAGTATGACCAAAGCACAATCAAAACAATAATGATGTGACCAAAGTACCACATATATAGTGAAAATGTGACCAAAGCACCATTGGAACATTTATCATGTGACCAAAGTACCATAGACACGGTGAAAGTGTGATCCAAGCACCGTTAAAATGGTGATAGTGTAACATAAGCACTATAGACACCGTGAAAGGGTGACCAAAGCACCATTCAAACAGTGAGAATATGACCAAACAGCATAGACACGATAAATGTGTGACCAAAGCAACATTGAAACAGTGAAAATGTAACCAACACACCAAAGACACTTTGAAAGTGTGACCAAAGTACTATGGCAACAGTGAAACTGTGACCAAAGCACCGTTAACAAGTAATAATGTGAACAGAATACTACAAGCACAGTGAAGGTGTGACAGAAGCATCATTGAAACACTGATAATGTGATGGAAGTACCATATAAAATGTGCAAGTGTTACCAAAGCACCATTGAAACAGTGATAATGTGCCCAAAGCACTGTAGACACAGTAAAGGTGTGACCTATGTGACACTAGACCAGTGATAATGTGACCCAAACACCATGGAAACTTTGAAATTGTAACCAAATCACCATTGAAGTTGTTAGAATATGACCAAAGAACCATGGACACCTTAAAGCGTAACCAAAGCACCATTGAAACAGTGATAGTGTGACCTTTGCGTCATATTTACGGTGAAAGTTTGACCAAAGCACCATTGAAACTGTGATAATGTCACATAAGCACCATAGACAAAGTGAAAGTGTAACCAAAGAACCGTAAAAGCACTGATAATGTGACCAAAGCACCATAGACACAGTGAGAGTGTAACCATAGCACCATTGAAAGAGTGATGGCGTGACCCACGCACTATAGACACAGTGAAAATGTGACCAAATCACCATGGAAACAGTGATTTTATGACCAAAGCACCATAGACACAGTGAACGTGTGACCAATTGACCATTGCAACACTCATAATGTGACCAAAGCACCATTGGCAGGGTGAAAGTGTGAACAAAGCACCGTTGAAACAGTGAGAATGTGACCAAAACACTGTAGACACAGTGAAATAAACAGTGACGATGTCACGTAAGCAATATAGACACGGTGAAATTGTGAGAAAAACACCATTGTAACGGTGAAACTGTGACCTAAGCCCTGGAGTCACAATGCACGTGTGACCAAAGCACCATGGAAACAGTGATAATATGACCAAAGCACCATACAAGCTGTCAACGTGTGACCAAAGCCCCTTTAAAACATTGAATATGTAACCAATGCACCATAGTCGTCGTGAAATTGTGACCAAAGCACCATTGAAACAGTGATAATGTGACCGAAGCACCATAGATAGAGTGACGTGTGACCATAGTACTATTGAAACAGTGAAAATGTGACCAAAGCACCATAGACATAGAAGAATTATGACCAAAGCACCATTGAAACAGTGATATTGTGACCTTAGCACCACAGACACAGTGAAAGTGTAACAAAGCACCATAGCAACATTGAAACATTGACAATGTGACCAAAGCACCATATACAGAGTGAAAGTATACCCAAAACACCATTCAAACTGTGATAATGGGATCCAAGTACTAAAGACACAACGAAAGTGTGACCAGAGCACCATTGAGACAGTGAAAGTGTGTCTTAAGCACCATAGACACAGTAAACATGTGCCCAAAGTGCCATTGAAACAATTATAATATAACCTGAGGACTGTAGACACAATGAACGTGTGACCAAAGCACCATTGAAATAGTCATAATTTGACCTAAGAACTACACAAAACTGTAAAGGGGTGACAAAAGTAGCGACAATGTCACATAAGCACCACATACATATTGAATGTGTGACCAAAGCTCCCTTGAACCAGTGATAATGTGATCTAAGCACCATAGACAAAGTGAATGTGTGACCAAAGTACCATTGAAAAAGTGACAATGTGACCAAAACACTGAAAACATAGTGAAGGTGTCACCAAGGCACAGACACATTCAAAGTGTGATCAGAGCACCATTAAAAGAGTGTTAATGCAACCAAAGCACCACACAGAATGAAACTGTGACCAAAGAACCATTGAAACAGTGATAACGTCACCAACACACCATAGACAGAGTGAAAGTGTGACCAAAGCACAATTGAAACTGTGATTATATGACCTAAGCACCATAGACACAATACAAGTGTAACCAAAATACCATTAAAACAGTGATAATATGACATAAGCACCGTAGACACAGTGAAAATATGACCAAATCACTACTAAAACAGTGATCATGTGACATAAGAATAATAGACAAGGTGATAGTGGGACCACATCACCATTGAAACATTGATTTTATGACCAAAGCATCGTAGAGGCAATAAATGTGACTAACGCACCATTTAACCAGTGAAAATGTAACCAAAGCACCATAGACACTGTGAAAGTGTGACCAAATGACCATGAAAACAGTGATAATATGAGCAAAGTACCACAGACTGAGTAAACGTGTGACCAACGCACCATAGACACGGTAGAAGCGTGGTCAAAGCACCATTGAAACAGTGATATTGTGACCAAAGCACGATAGCCACGGTAAACGTGCAATCAAAGCACCATTAAAACAGAGATAGTGTGACCACAACACCATTGATAGTAAAAGTGTGACCAAAGCACCATTGAGACAGAGAAAAAGTGACCAGAGCACGGTAAACACGGTGAAAGCGTGACAAAAGTACCACTGAAACAGTGATAATGGGACCTAAGCACCATATGCACAGTAAACGTGTGACAAACGCACCATACAGAGAGTAACAATGTGACTTAAGCACCATACACACAGTAAACATGTGACTAAAGCTCCATTGAATAATTGATAGCGTGACCAAAGCACTATATACACAGTTAAAGTGTGGCCAAAGCACAATTGAAATAGTGATAATGTCACCTATGCACCATAGACATAATGAAAGCTTGACCAAGGGACCATTAAGCAGTGATAATGTGACATAACCACCATCAAAACAATGAAAGTATGATCAAAGCAGCATTGAAACAGTGATTATGTGACCAAATCTCCATAGACACGGTGAAGATGTAACCAAAGCACAACAGAAAATTGATATTGTGACATAAGTACCATATAAACAGTGGAATTGTGACCAATTGACCATTTGGAGAGTGATGATATGACCAAAGCAATACAGAAACATAAGCATTTCACTAAAGCACCATTGAAATAATGATAATGTGACATACGGACTATACACACAGTGAAATTACGACCAAAGTACAATTGAAACAGTTAGAATGAGACAAATACACCATAGATACAATAAAGGTGTGACCAAAGCAACATTTAAACAGTTGTAAAGTGACGCAAGCACCATAGAGACAATGAAAGAGTGACCAAAGCACTATTGAAATAGTGATAATGTAATCAAAGAACCAAAGACACAGTCAATGTGTAACCAAAGCACCATTGACTGAGTGATGACGTGATCTAAGCAGTATAGATATAGTAAAGGTATGACAAAAGCACCATTGAAACAGTGACTACATGACTATATTACCATAGACACAACATATGTGTGACCAAAGCACCATTTGAAACAATGAAACTGTGATAATGTGACATAAGCACCATATGCACTGTGAACGTGTGACCAAAGCACTATTGAAACGGTGGTAATGTGTCCTACGAACATTAGACACTGTGAAAACGTGACAAAAGCACCATTGAAACAGTGATCATGTATCCAAAGCACCATATACACAGTGAAAGTGTAACCAAAGCACCACTGAAACAGTTATTATGTGACTAAAGCACCATAGACAGAGTGAAAGTGTGAGCAACGTACCATTGAAACAATGAGAATGTGACCAAAGCACAATAGACACAGCAAAGATGTGACCAAAGCATCATTCAAACTGTGATGATATTACCTAAGCACCATACATACAATGAAAGTGTGTCTCAAGCACCATTGAAACGGTGGTAATGTGACCAAAGCACAATAGACACAGTGAAATTGTGAGCAAAGCACCACTAAAACAGTGACAATGGGACATAAGTACCATAGAGAGAGTGAAAGTGTGATCCAATCACCATTGAAACAGTGATAATGTGACATAAGTGCCATATACACTGTTAAAGTGTGACCAAAGACCCATTGAAACAGTGATAGTGTAACCTAAGCACTATACACACAGTGAAAGTGTGACCAAAGCAGCATTGAAACAGTGATAATATGACCAAAACACCATAGACATGGTGAATGTTTGCCCAAAGCAAAATGGAAACGATGATAATGTGATGCAAGCACCGTAGACACACTGAACATGTGACCAAAGCACCATTTCAACAGCGATGACATGACCAACCAGCATAGACACATACAGGTTTGACCAGAGTACCATTGTAATAGTGATCATGTGACATTTGTACCATAGGCATAGTGGAATTGTGACAAAAGCACCATTGAAACAATGATGATGTGACCTGAGCACCATAGACCAATACAAGCAAGATTAAAGAACCATTGAGACAGTGATAATGTGACCAAAGTACCATGTACACAATAAAAGTGTGACCAAATAACCATTGGAACAGTGATAATGTGACCTAAGCACTATAGACGCAGTTCATGTTTTACCAAAGCACTATTGAAACTGTGATGATGTAATCAAGTCACCCTACATACGGCCAAACTATCACCAAAGCACCATTGACACAGTGTTGACATGACCCAAGCACTATAAACACGGTGAACGCATAACTGGAGTACCATTGAAACAGTGATAATATGACCAAAGCACCATAGACACGGTATGGGTGTGACCAAAGCACCATTAAAGCAGTGATACTATACCCAAAACACCATAGTCATGGTAAATGTATGATCAAAGCACCATGAAAATAGTGAAGCTGCAACCAAAGCACCAAAGATACTGTGAATGTTGGACAAAAGCACTATGAAAACAACGATAGTGTGAGCAAAGCACCATATACAGATTGAACATGTGACCAAAGGACCATTGAAAAAACAATCATGTGACCACAGCCATATAGACACAGTGAAAGTGTCACGAGAGCACAATTGAAAGAATGATAATGTGCCCGAAAGCAGAAACACGGTGTAAGTGTGACCAAAGCACCATTGAAACAGTGATAATGTGACCAAAGCTCCATGGACACAGCGAAAGTGTGACCAACACACCATTTAAAACGTGCTAGCGTGACCAAAGTACCATAAACACAATAAAGGTGTGACCAAATTTCAATTGAAGAAATTGATAATGAGACCTACACATCACAAACACAATAAAAGTGTAACGAGAGCACCATAAAAAAGTGATGATATGATGAACACATCATATACAAATACAAATATGACCTATGCACCATAAAAACAAAGATAATGTGACCTATGCACCATATACATCGTGAACTGGCAACCAAAGCACCATTGAAATAGTGATCATGTGACCAATGCACCATAGAAATAGTAAACGTTTGACAAACGCACACTGGAACGACTCATAACGAGACCAAGTCACCAAAGACACAGTGAAAAATGACCAACGCATCATTGAAACAATGAAAATGTGAGCTCAGCACTATAGACATAGTGAAAGCGTGACCAAACCACCATTGAAATGTTGACAATGTGAGTGAAGCACCATGAACCATTGGAAGGTTGACCATAGCACCATCAAAACAGTGATATTACAACTTGAACACCAAGGGCAGAGAGAATATGTGACCAAAGCACCATTAACACGGTGATAATGTGAGCAAAACACCATTGAAACAGTGAAGATATGACCAAAGCACCACACACACAGTGAAAGTATGAACAAAGCACAAATGAAACAGTGATAATATGACCAAAGCACCATGGACAGTGAAAGTGTGACCAGAATACCATTGAAACATAATAATGTGACCAAAGCACCATTGACATGGTGAAACGAGGACAAAAACGCCATTGAAACGGTAATCATGTGACCTAAGCACCATAGACATATTAAAAGTATGACCAACACCCCACTACGATAGTGATAATGTGACATACGTAACATAGACCTAAGCACCATTGAAACAGTGATAATGTGACCAAAGTACCATAGACACGCTGAACGTATGACTAATGCACCATTGAAATAGTGATAATATGACAAAGGCACAGTATAAGCATTGGTTGTGTGACAACGCCATCATTGAAACAGCGATAATGTCACATAAACACCATAGACAGAATGAAAGTGTGTCCAAAGCACACCATTGAAATAGTGAGTACGAGACGTAAGCACCAAAGACACAGTGAAAGCGTGACCAATGCACCAGTGGAATAGTGATGATATGACCAAAGCACCACAGACGCATACAATTGTGACCAAAGCACCATTGAAACAATGAGTATGTAACATAAGCACAATATAAACATTGAAAGTGTGACCAATGCACCATTTAAATATTGGTAATGTGACCTCAGCACGACGGACAAAGCAAACGTTTGACCAAAGCACCATTGAAATATTCGTAATGTGACCAAAAGAGCATACAAATAGTAAACGCGTGACCAAAGCACCATTTAAACAAAGCAACAATGATAATATGACCAACGCACTAGAGACACAGTGAAAGTCTCATCAAAGCACCTTTGAACAGTAAAAATCTTACCTAAGAACCATAGACATTGTGAAAGTGTGTTCAAATCACCATTGAAACAGTGATAATGTGACATAAGAACCATAGACACAATGAAAGTTTGACTAATGCACCATTGAAACAGTGATAATGTGACAAAAGTACCACATACAAAGTGAAAGTGTGACCAAAGCACCATTGAAACAGTGATAATGTGACATACAAACAATAGACATAGTTAAATTTTGACGAAAGTATCCTTGAAACAGTGAAAGCACCAAAGAATTAGTGAAAGTGTGACCAAAGCACCATTGAAAGAGTGATAATGTGGCCTAAACACCAAAGACACCATCAAAATGTGACCCAATCAGCATAGACACAGTGAAAGCGTGACCAAAACACTATTGAAGCAATGATAATGTGACATAAGCACCAAAGAATTAGTGAAAGTGTGACCAAAGCACCATTGAAAGAGTGATAATGTGGCCTAAACACCAAAGACACCATCAAAAAATGACCAAAGCGCCAATCTAACAGCGATGATATGACCAAAGCACCATAGACACAGTGAAAGTGTGACCAAAACACCATTGAAACATTGATAATGTGACCAAGGCCCCATAAACACAGTGAAAATGTGACCAAAGCACCATTGAAACAGTGATATTTTGACTTAAGCACCATAAACACACTGAACGTATGATGAAAGTACCATTTAATGAGTGATCATGTGACCAACGCACCATATACATGATGTAGGTGTGACCAAAGTACCATCCAAACACTGATAATGTGACATAAGCATCATAGACACAGTGAAAGTGTGACCAAATAACCATCTAAACAGTTATAATATAACAAAAAAAAGTAGACACATAAAAGTGTGACCAAAGCACAATTGAAATAGTGATTATGTGACCTAAGCATCATAGACACAGTGAAACTGTGACCAAAGCACCATAAAAACAATGATAGTGTGACAACACCATAGACAGAGTAAATGTTTGACCAAAGTAGCATGGAAACAATGATAATTTCACGAGAGCACCATAGACAATGTGGAAGTGTAATAAACACACCATTGAATGACTGATGATGTGACCAAAGCTATATGGACATAGTGAAAGTGTGACCAAAGTACCATTGCAACAATGATGACGTGACCTAAACACTACAGACACCGTCAATGTGTGACCAAAGCACCATTGAAACAGTGATATTGTGACCTGCGCAGCAAAGACATTATGAACGTGTGATCAAAGCACCAAGGAAACAATGATAATGAGACGCAAGCTCCATAGACATAGTGAAAATGTGACCAAAGCACCATTGAAACAGTGGTAATACGACATACCATATACACGATGAAAGTATGACCAAAGCACCATTGAATGTGTCACACTCTGAGCAAAGCACATTGGACACAATGAAAGTGTGACCAAAGCACAATTAGACCTGTGATAGTGTGATACAAGCACTATAGAGACAGTGAAAATGTGACCAAAGTACCATGTAAAAGCTGATGTTTTAGCCTAAGCACCATAGACACAGTGAAAGTGTGACCTACGCATTACATAACGAGTGAAAGTGTGATGAAAGCACCATTGAAACAGTGATAATATGACCAAGGCACCATGAACACAGTGGATGTGTGCCCAACACAACATTGACACAGTGTTAATGTGACCAAAACACCATAGACACACTGAAAGTGTGACAAAGGGACCATTCAAATAGTGATATGGTGACCAAGACATCATAAACATGTTGAAAGGTTGTCCAAAGCACCATTGAAACAGCGATAAAAAAACTAAGCACGATAGACACGGTGAAGGTGTGACCATAGCACCAGTGACAAAGTAATAATGTGACATAGGCACAAAAGACACTATGAAATGTGACCACAACAACATTGAAGCAATGATAATGTGATACAAAAACTATAGACACACTGAACCAGTGACCAATGCACAATTGAAAGAGTGATAATGTAACACAAGCACCATAAACACAGTGAAAGTGTGACCAAAGCAGCATTGAGACAATGATATTGTGACCAAAGCACCATAGCAACAGTGAAAGTGTGACCCAAACACCATTGAAACAGTGAGAATATGACCAAAGCACCATAGACACAATGAAAGTGTGACCAAAGCACTATGAAACAATACAAATGTGACCAAAGCACCACATACAAAGTGAAAGTATGACCAACGCAATATTAAAACAGTGATAATGTGACCTACGCACGACAGACACTGTGAAAGTGTGAACACAGAAGCATTGGAATAGCAATAAAGTGACCAAAGCACCATATACACAATGAAAGTGTGACCAAAGCACCAGTGAAACAATGATAATGTCCCCTAAGCACCATGTACACAATAAAAGTGTGACCAAAGCACTGTTGCAGAAGCAATAATGTGACCTCATCACCATAGAGACAGTGCATGTGTGACCAAAACACCATTGAAACAGCGACAACGTGACCAAAGTACCAGAGATACACTGAAGGTGTGATGATAGCACCATTAGAATAGTGATAATGTGACCTAAGCACTTTGGAAGTAGAAAACATATGACCACAATCTATTCAAACAATGATAATGTGATAAAAGTACCACAAGCACATAAACGTATGGCCAAAGCACCATTGAAACAATGATAATGTGACCTACGCACCAAGAACACATTCAAAGTGTGACCAAAGTACCATCGAAACAGTGATAATGTGACTTGAGCAACATAGACATAGTGAAGGTGTGACCAAGTCACCATTGAAACGGTCATAATGTTACCAAAGCACCATAGACACAGTGAAAGTGTGACCACAGCACCATTGAAATAGTGATAATGCGATGTAAACACCAGAGCCACACCAAGAAGGTGACCATAATACCGTTGAAATAATGATATTCTGACTTCACCACCATAGACACAGTGAAAGTGTGACCAAAGTACCGCTGAAACTGTTACAATGTGACCTAAGCACTATAAACACGTTGAAAGTGTGAACAATTCACCATTAAAACAATGATAATATGACCAACGCACCATAGACACAGTGAAAGTATGACCAAATCACCATTGAAAAGGTGATAATGTGACCAAAGCACCATAGACACAGTCAAAGTGTGACCACAGCAGCATTGAAACAGTGATAATGTGACTTAAGTACCAATGACCAAGTGAAAGTGTGACTATAGTACCATTGAAACAGGAATGATGTGACCAAAGCACCATAGGCAAAGTGAGAGTGTGACCAAAGAACCATTGAAACAGTGATAATGTGACCAAACCAATATAGAGACATAGAAGCATGACCAAAGCACCATTTGAACAGTGATTATGTGACCTAAGTATCATAGACACAGTGAAAGTGTGACCAAAGCACCATTGAAACAATGATAATGTGACCTAAGCACCATATATACAATAAAGTGTGACAAAAAATGTGACCATCGTTTTCACTACAAATAAAAGTGTGACCATTGTTGTCACTGCATTGGCATCGGCCAAAGCTCCACACGCGAGTGCCCATGTCTCTCCTTTCCTGTCCATCCACACTCATTCAGCCAACACTACACGTCCCCAAAATTACTGTACCAGCACAGCCGAGAATCCCCGCCACGTGTCATTCCTGCGGTCTCTTCTCATCCATATCAGTGTCATCGTACTTGCACTATACCTGATTCTCCTCATCATGTTACTCATTGTCATCATCAGCCACTGGACAACACTCCTCCTTCGTCCTGCCATTTCAGTACTCCACTTCCAACAGATGCCGTGGACTATCTCCCTTGACAAGACATCTTTCCACACCATCCAGAGCAGCAGATCTTCATATATCCATGTCCTCCTCCAACCAAGGCCCTTGCAGCTCCAACAGACCAAGGTCGCACTACGTTTGCTGTGGACTCATGGGTGTACACCAACTTGGAGAATCAACAGGGTTGTCCGACGTTGACAAGTAATAGACATGAATTGCACCAACAGTAGCAGACGTTCCAATTGATGCATGGACTCAATCACCTTTCCACACCTCCAATCCTCCCTTTCTCCAGTAACCCCAGCAGCATTTAGCAACTGGTCACTCCCTCCTTGGACTCGTGGCTACACACCTCCACCCAACAGATACGCAACAACCATAACAGCCTCAACTACTCAACGCTCATTCTCTTTTTTGCCTCACAATTCTCCACACTCCACTAGCCTTGAACTAGCAATAACTCTGGCACCACCAACATATCGTATTGCTCCTCCAACCATAACCATCACATCCGTGTTTCCTCCCTTACTTTACGGCTCTGATCCCCTCTACAACCTGCACTACACTCCCCCTTTTCTGGTGGTGTACTTCTGCCAACTTCAGCATGCCAAAACCTCTCTCACCTTGACCTCCCCTTCATCATGTTGTGTGCGTGCTGGACTTATAGCAGTACGGGCGAGTGTCAAAAATTACTCTACTATCATCAAGTCCTGATCCGAATTAGTCACCAACCCCTTGTCTTTACCATCTACCCTTGGGGCTTTGGAAAGGCACGAACCAAATTTACCTGAAAATCATCTCGCTCAGCGGGTCATCTATTGTCACAGGGGATATTTGTTGCTCTTGGAATGTCCGTACAATAGTTCATTCTCAACGGACGACCGGCCCATGAAGCTTGCCACAGAGGCCCCTTGCCTGGTGATGCGACTCGCTCTACACTACAGGACAACGGGTGGCCCACAAACCAGGAACCGGAAGAACGAAGACGGCACCGGCTCCCCACAACCAACTGTCACCACCAATCCATTTAGCATCGCATCGCGAACCAGAGCATGGTCCGCTCCATGATACAAGGAACCCGGTGGTGCTCGCTGGCACCATACCTCCACCAGCCTTGCACACCGGAGTCTCCTCGCAACTCCGCCCTCAACACCAGCAACAGCAACAACAAGGTGGCAACGGCGACTTCTGTCATATCGCCCACCCTAATAGTACGACATAGCATAGGAAGGATGTGTACATAGGCCATTGTACTTTCATCGTATAGTTAACCCTTGGTGGGTCTTCAGGCTCTGCCCCTCATGCCGCCGCTATCGTTCACCTTTCATCAGTCTTCGTTCATCATTCTTCATCATCAGCTCGATATGCTCATCATCAAGCCTCAGCTCGTTGCTTCTGTATTCACTTAAGCTCCTCATTGTCACTCAGCTTGCTGTACCTATCTGTCATATATATCAAGGCCTTCAGTTGTAGCGTTCAGACGTGAACTGTAACCAGGTCTGGACTGGGTCATTGCCACATCCTCTCAACTCCTCAAAGCGTGGACTGTTGCTATTCATTCGTAAGCCTTACGCCAAAGTGGCTGTCAATAGTGCTTGGTCGCTTCCTCTTCGTCGCACTACTGATGTGAGCCACCCATGAGCTTTCTGTAGTTTTGCCAATCCTTCTTCGAACTCAGTTGCAGTCATCCTTGTGCCTCTGCCAGCCTCACCAAAATCCTGACATGGTATTGGAGAAAAGAGAAAGAACTTGGTCCTACCATCATCACCTATCCTGCTCCTGACGCCTCAAACGCCAAGTCAAATTGCACTCTTCACAAGAAGCGGAACAGCATCACCTGCAACAGCATAGAACCAGTGTTCTCACTCGCTACAACAGTGAAGTACAAGTGTCATCCCTGACATCCTCGAAATCGTCATCACTGCCTCAAAGATCATCAAGATCACTCCAACCCGCGCCAGCAGTCATCAGTCCATTCAATCATTTTCCTTTCATGGGGAATGCTTCCAAGCAATAACTCCACTCTCGGTACCAGCATTGTTAAGCAGCAGAGGAAGCATCAAGTTAACATCAAACATTTCATGTTTTCTTCTTGCGCAATGACGTCACCAGACGACGTCATCAGCTCATCACATGCTCTCCGAATGCCGCTCACCCTTACGTAGATCATCGCTCTCGTCACCTCTGTCTGTGAACCACACGCAACATGGGTCATCTTCACTATCATGGTAAAAGCATAAGTGTAGGGTTCACGAATCTTCGAGCTGCACCACTTCGCAGAACAATTGCTCAGTACACATGGTGCAACTGCACCTACTGCACCCTCGCTGGCAACATCAATAAAAGAACCAGTACCTCAACAATCTCCCTCTCAAAAGGCTGCTTGACACTCATCAAGTAGCTGCCCTTCGTTCCAACAGCACTGGATTGTCTCCGTTGCGTCTCATACTTCTGTCTATGGCTTCACACAGTAGTAGCAAAACTCGTGACTACCCTTCTCGACATCACCCTCTGCCTTCATGCCGTCCTTGGTCAAATCGGCTCTGTAGTAAATCTGATCGTGTTAACCAGTATGACTCACAACTTCAGTTCTCAACCGCTCTACATTGTTGTCACTTGCCAACCTCCGCCATCACTCCACGCCTGAGTGCCCATGTCACCCCTTTCCTGTCAATCCGCACTTATTCAACCAACACTGCTCGTCCCCAAACTTCATGCACCACCACAATCAAGATTCCCCGCCACGTGTCATTCCTCCAGTCTATTCTCATGCACGTCAGTGTCATCGTACTTGCAGCTAAGGGTGTACACCAAAAGACGAGAATCGACGACAGGAATCGAGGTTCCAACTCCCATCCTGGAATCAAGGTTCCAATTCCAGGATTCAGAATCGCAATGGAATCAAAATTCGTCACTTTGTATGTGAGGTATATATGTCATGGAGAGCATACGCATGTGCCTATATATTTCAGGTGAGAACTATACAAAAACACAATCATACATACCTAGTTGCGTCATACATGGCATGCTAAACAAGACAATAAGCATGTGATGCAATACTTTTCTGCTGTTTTTGGAAGTGCCTTTTGGCATGGACACCTAAGAAAAGTGCAGAATCGAGATTCCTGAATACAAGAATCGAGATTCCTTGGAATCGCAATTCCTGTATTCGGAATCGCGATTCTGATACTTCGGGTCAGGACCGACTCGAGATTCCAAGTCCATGGCCAGAATCGGGAAAGTCTCGTGGCGTGCACCCTTACTTGCAGCATACACGATCCTCCTCATCATGTGTCTTATTGTCACCATGAGCCAATGGACAACATTCCTCCTTCGTCCTACCCTTTCAGTACTCCAGTGTCAACAGGTGCCTTGGACCATCTCCCTTGACAAGACATATTTTCATACCATCCAAAGCAGAATACCTTCAACTGTCCACGTCTTGCTCCAACCAAGGCCCCTCCAGCTCCAATAGACCAAGGTCGCACTAGTTCAGCTGTGGACTCATGGGTATACACCAACTTGGAGAATCAGTGGGGAAGTCCAGCATCCACAAGCAGCATACATGGAATGCAGCAACAACAGCAGAAGTTCCAACTATTGCATGGACTCGATCAATTTTCCACACCTCCAATCCTCCCTTTCCCCAGGTATCCCAGCAGCACTCAACAACTGGTCACTCTCTCCTTGGGCTCGTGCCTATACACCTCCACCCAACCGATACGTAGCACCCACAACAGCCTCAACTAATCCACGGTCATTCTCTGCTCTGCCTCGCAATTGTCCATGCTCCACTAGCCATGAATCAGCAATGACTCCGGCACCACTAACATATCTTCTCGCTCCTCCAACCACGACCATTCCATCCGTGTCTCGTCCATTACTTCACAGGCCTGATCCCCTCTGGAACCACAACTACACTCCTCCTTCTCGGGTGGTCTACTTCTGCCAGCTTGAGCCTGCCAAACTCTCTCTCACTCTGCCCTCCCCTTCATCACGTTGTGTGCGCGATGGACTTATGGTTGTACGGATGAGTGTCATAAAACACTCTACTGCCATCAAATCCCAACCCAAGTTAATGTCCTACCCCCTGTCTTGCCCATCTACGCTTGGGTCTTCGGAAAGGCAGGAACAAGATTTACCAAAAACTCCTCTCCCTCAGCAGATCATCTCCTCTTGCACCAGATATCTCTTGTCTGGACAATGGTCTGTTTTGAATGGACGACCGGACCACAAAGCTCGCCGCCGAGGCCCTTCGCCTGGTGATGCGACTCGGTCTACACTATACGACAACGGGTGGCCCACAAACCAGGCACCGGAAGAACGAAGATGGTGCCGTCTCCCCACGACCAACGGTCACCACCACTCCGCTTAGCATTGCACCGCGGACCAGACCATTGTTTGCTCCACGATACAAGGAATCCGTTGGTGCTCAATGGCACCACACCTCCATCACCCCTACTTATCGGAGTCACCTCGCGACTCCGCCCTCAATTGCAGCAGCAGCAACAGCAATGTGGCAACGGGGACTACTCTTATATTGCCCACCCTAATTGTAGGACCTGGCCTAGGAAGGATGTGTACTTAGAACATTGTATGTTCCTCATAAAGTTAGCCCTTTGTGGTTCTTTGAACTCTGCGCCTCTTACCGCCGCTATTGTTCATCTTTCATCAATCTTCATTCGTCATTCTTCATCATCTGCTCGCTCCGCTCATCATCAAGCATTGACTTGTCACTTTTGTACTCACTTCAGATCCTCGCTCTCACTCAGCTTGCCATATCTTACTGTCATCTGGATCAAGGCCTCTTGATGGAACTTTCAGACGTGAACTGTAACCAGGTCTCAACTGACTCATTGCCACATCCTCTCAACTCCTCAAAGCATGGACTTTGCTATTCATTTGTAAGCCTTACGCCAAAGTGGTTGTCAACAGTACCCGGTCGCTTCCTCTCTGTTGCACTGCCGCCATCAGCAACCTGTCAGCAATGTGCAGTTTTGCCGGACCTTCTTTCAACTCAGTTGCAGTCATCCTAGTGCCTGTGCCAGCCTCCCCAGAACCCTGACAGGAAGTACCATTCAAACAGTGATAACGTGACCTTAGCACCATGGAAATAGTCTGAGTGTGACCAAAGTACCATTGAAACAGTGATAATGTGACATAAGCACCTTTGATACAGTGAAAGTGTGACCAGAACACCATCAAAACAGTGATAATGTGACTATAACATTATAGACACAGTGAATACGTTACCAAAACACCATTGAAACAGTGATGATATGACCTAAGCACCATACGCACGGTGAAAATGTGATCCAACTCCATTGAAATAGTGATAATGTGACAGAAGCATTATAGACATACTGAAAGTGTGACCAAAACACCATTGAACCAGTCATATGTGACCTAAGCACCGTAGAAACTGTGAAGGTGTGACCAAAGTACCATTACAACACTGATAATGTGACCAAAGTACCATAGACCAGTAAGAGTGTGGCTAAAGAACCATTGAAACAGTGATGGGCCCAAAGCACCATATACAGAGTGAAAGTGTGACCAAATAACCATTGAAACAGTGATACTATGACCAAAGCACCATAGACATAGTACAAGAGTAACCAACGCACCATTCAAACAGTGATAATATGACCTAAGCACCATAGACACACTGAACGTGTGACCAAAGCACCATTGAAACAAATATAATTTGATCGGTGTACCATATAAACAGTGAAAGTGTGACCATATTTTCATGATAATATTCACCGGTCACAAGGCTGACCCCGGATTCCGCACTCCTAATTTATGGGAGCATCCCTGTCCAAGACAACCTTCCCATGAAAACAAGATATCCAAGTGTGCTCAGATCCGGGCACCAACAATCTTGACCTTGCACCGGTCAGGATGGCCACGTCATGTGCACGGAGGTGATCGGAGGATCGCACCGCACAGTGAATGTAGGGCTCCGGCCCACGATTGTGCGACGAGAATCACATGACAACCACGTACCGGCACCAACAGGAGTAACATTGGTCTCGCCAGCACAGGACACACCAACCCACGGCTGGGACTCCACTACGAGACAACAAATGAAGACCGCACGTCCGACGCGACGCAACAACCCAAGTCAAGGAACAGCCGTTGCCGTGTGTGGAGTCGCAAAGGGACTCCACCAACAGCAGCGGCAGCAACAGCAGCACGACGCTTGCGGCTGCACCTCTCGCACCGCCCGTCATAGACATCTACGTCCTTAAGTGCACTAGAGACTAGAGCTAGTACATGGTCTCCATGTTCTCCTAGTTCTTATGAACCCTTTGTGGTTCTTCAGGCTATGCCCCTCTTGTCGCCACTATCAATCATCCTTTGTTGTTTCATCATCTTTCATCTTGCTTTGCCCATTATCAATCAATGTCACAATCATCGTGAGCTGTGAGCTTGTCGCTTTCGTATTCACATCAGCTCCTTGCACTCCGTGTTTCAACCCGCTTGCCGTATCTGCCTATAATCTCAAGCAAGATCTCCAATCACAACTCACATATGTGAACAGCAACCAGGTGCAACCCCGTCATTGCCGTGTCTGGTATGCTCCACGCAGTGAGGACTATCACTATCGTTGCATAAGACTTGTGTCACATTACCTTGAAACTGTGACTTACGCTTCATTGAAACTGTGATGATGTGACATAAGCATCATATACACGGTGAAAGTGTGACCAGAACACCATTGCACCAATGATTATGTGACCAACGCACCATGGACACACTGAAAGAGTGACCACAACACCATTGAAACGGTGAAAATGTGATATAAGCACCATAGACACAGTGAAAGTGTGACCAAAGTACCATTGAAACAGTGATAATATGACATAAGCACCATATACACTATGGAAGTGTGACCAAAGCACCATTAAAACAGTCACCAATTTATCATGGAAACAATGATGGTGTGACCTAAGCACCATAGACATATTAAAAGTGTGACCAAAGCACAATTGAAACAGTGATAACGTGAACTAAGCACCATAGACACATTGAAAGCTTGACTAAAGCACCGTTGGAATGGTGATAAAGTCACATACACACCATAGAAACAGTGAAAGTGTGATTAAAGTACCACTAAGACAGTGACAATGTGACCTCAACACCATAAACACAAAGAAAGTGTGACCAAAGCACCATTGAAAAAGTGATAATGTGACCAAAGCACCATAGATACTGTGAAAGTGTGACCAACGTATCATCCGAACAGTGCAAATGTAACCAAAGCACCGTAGACGCAATGAAAGTGTGACCAAAGTACCATTGAAGCACTGATCATGTAACCAAAGCACCATAAATACAGTGACATTGTGACCAAAGTACCATTAAAACCATGATAATGTGATATGAGACCCATAGACACAATGAACGTGTGACAAATGTACCGTTGGAACAGTGAAAATATGACCAAACCGCCATAGACAAAGTGAATTTGTGACAAATGCATTTTTTAGATGGTGACTATGTGACACAAGCATCATGGAGACTGTGAACGTGTGACCAAAGCAGCATTGAAACAGTGACAGTTTGACCTAAGAACCATAGACATAGTGAAAGTGTGACCAAAGCACAATTGAACACGTGATAATGTGATAAAAGCACCTTATAACAGTTTAAGTGTGACCTAATAACAATTGAAAGAATGAAGATGTGACCAGATCATCAAAGATGCATGGATAATGTGACCAAAGCACCATAGAAACCATGATAACATCACTTAAACACCATACACAGTGAACGTTTGACCAAAGGACCAGTGAAACAGCAAAAAATGTGACCTAAGCACCAAAGACACATTGAAAGTATAACCAAAGCATCATTGAAATTATGATAATACAATCAAAGCACCATATACACAGTGAAGGTGTGACCAAAGCGCCATTGACATATCAATTGTGTAACATACACAACATAGACACAGGCAACGTGTTACCAAATAACCATTGAAACAGTGATAACATGACCTAAGTTTTCTAGACAACATGAACGTGTGACCAACGAACCATTGAAAAAGTGATAACGTTGGCTAAGAACCATAGACACAGTCAAGGTGTGACCAAAGCACAATTGAAAGAGTGATAATACAACCAAAGAAACATAGGCACAAAGAGGGTGTGACCAAAGCACCATAGTAACAATGGTAATGTGACCTAAGCACCATAGACATAGTGAAAGTGTGACCGGAGTAACAATAAAATAGTGATAATGTGTCCTAAAGACCATGGACATGGTTGAAGTTTGACCAAAGTGTTATTGAAAGGGTTAGAACGTGACCAGAGCAACGTAGACACACTAAAGATGTGACCAGTATAATTGTGATAATGTGACCTAGGCACCAAAGACACAGTGAAAGTGTGACCAAAGCACCATTTAAACAATGGTAACGTGACCCAAGCACCACAGACATAGTGAATGTGTCATTTATGCCCAATCACCCCAAATCTATACACTTGTCAATGTGTGTATAAGAGAAGAACATATGGTGAGGATCCTGCCATGAAAGAAACCTAAAATGTGGACAATGTTTCTAGGAAGCTACTTGTTACAGTCAAGATCATACACAATCATGTGCACATTAACACCTGAATTTCCATGATGTTTCTTTACAACTGGGTTCATTGAAAACATCACAACAATTATTTCACGTAAATAGTTTCTGAAAACTACTTCATCGTGTCCCTACTTCAAATGATATATACATTTTACACATTGTACATTTTGTGCTATTTTTGTATAATTCAATCCGTACCTATATTGTACTAAATTCTGGACAGGCGTAACGTGGAAGGTTAACGTGTGTGCGGGACAGTCCGACACTCAATGGGTAGGTCAGTCTTCCATCCGCTTACTGTCGCTTGTGTCACAGACGTGGTACTACTCGTGTCTCCCCCCTAGAGTATTAGGGTGGTGTACTGGAGATTGTATCTTGAGAAGACTTATTTTTGTAATTGTGTATTTGGAGGGAGATGCAGAAATGCTTATACACAAGTCCAAAAAACTTTCCTTCCCCCAATACACTCTCCAATAAACTTCCCCAATACACTAGGGGGTTTTGCAGGGGAGGGGGGGG
>SZWC01000005.1:813216-870314 GCA_023375785.1 Penium margaritaceum | reverse complement strand
CACTTGGGATCCCATTATGGCAGAGTCGAAGTACACTGTAATGTTTGCTTACAGCCTCATAGCTGGTTACATAGACAAAGAGAGAGAAGTCGGATGCCTGAAATTGACAGTTTTTGAGGACTTAGTTTATATGTACACAAGTATGCTTTTTTCCGATCTACCAGATATACTCCCGCAATACACTCATCCACTTTGCGAGGGGGAGGTCCTTCTATCCAGATCCACCCCCAGAAGTTAAAAAGGGTCTTGGGGTGGTGTATAAGAAAGTGTAGCTGGAAGAGCCTTCTTTATGAACTCGTGTATTCAGAGGGAGGTACGGACATGCCATTACACCAGTCCGATAAAACCTCTTCCCCCAAATACGCTCCCCAATACAATTCCCCAATACACCATGGGGTTTGCGGGGAGAAGGGGGGTCCAGTTGGGATCCTATTGTGGTGGATTACAAGTACACAACTCTTTGTGTACAGCCTTATAGCTGGTTACATGGACAAAGTGAGAGACGCCGTATGCTTGAAACCCACGGTTTACAAGTATGTAATGTAGATGTACACAGGTCTGGTTTTCTTCCATGTACCAGCTACACTCTCTTATACACCACCCCAAGAGAGTATAGCTGAGAGAGAAATATTGTTCAAACTAGTCTATTTGGAGGAAGATGCGGACCTGCCATTACACAATTCCACCAAAACCTTGTCCTCCCAATACACTCCCCAATGCACTTCCCCAGTTTACTAGGGGGTTTTGCAGGAGGGTGGGGGAGGAGGGGAGGGAGAGGGAGAGGGGGGCATATTCGAGCAAATGGCGACCCTAACCCTATCTGGAATTTGTCCTAAGTCTTCATATCAACGTTTGTAAAAGGAAACAAGGCGTTTTGGAACACACACTTTATGTAAGAGGAATACGAAAGATAAAACAGCCGATGTATAATTGAAGGGACATATGTAGGCTTTCTAAAAAAAGTCACAATGCATGAAATTTCCTTTTGAACCACAAAAACTTAATTCAGAAACATGGACTGAACTTTTTTATTTCCACTAAAGACCTAGTGTTCCAATAAGTGAACATCTCGATGTGAGCTTCTGGGAAATATACTTAAACAGGTTGCACTATACACGGGTATCCTAGTGTATTCAAAGGGGACGATTAACCATAACTCGAATGTGTGACCAAAGCACCATTGAAACAGTGCTACTACGACCAAATCGCCAAAGACACAGTTAAAGTGTGATAGAAGCATCATTGAAACAGTTGTATTCTGACCAAGGCAACATAGACACATTCAACATGTGCCCAAAGTACCATTGAAACAGCAATAATGTGATCAAAGCACCATATACACTTTGAAAGTGTGTCCAATGCACCATGTAAACAGTGATAATGTGACCAACATACCATAGACACAGTGAAAGTGTGACTAAAACACCATTTAAACGATGATATTGTGACCTACGTACCATACACAATAAAAGTGTGACAAACGTACCTCTGAAACAATATTAACGTGACATAAGCACCATAGACACCGTGAAAGTGCGGCCAAATCTCCATCGAAGCAGTCACAATGTGACCAAAGCACCGTAGACACGTGGACAATGTGACCACAGCATTATAGACATGGTGAAAGTGTGACCAAAACACCATTGAAACAATGATAATATGACCTAAACACCATCGATAGTGAAATTGTGACCAAAGTACCATTGAAACCGTGATAGTGTGACCTAAGCACCATAGACATAGTGAAAGTGTGACCAACGCACCATGAAAAGAGTAGCAATGTGACTGAAGCACCAAAGACACATTATAAGTGTGACCAAAGCATCATTGAAACAATGGCAATGTAATCAAAGCACCATAGACATAGCAAAAATGTGACTAACGGACCATTGACACACTGATAATGTTACCTAAGCACCATAGACACATGAGAAGTGTGAACAAACAACCACTGAAACAGTGAGACTGTGACCTAAGCTCCATAGACAACGTGAAAGTGTGACCAAAGAACCATTGAAATAGTGATAATGTTAGCTAAGAACCATAGACACAGTGAGAATGTGACCAGATCACAATTTAAATAGTGATAATGTGACCAAAGAAACATAGACACGATAACACTGTGACCAAAGCACCATTGTAAGAATGATAATGTGACCTACGCATAACAGTTGCTGTGAACGTTTGACCAAAGCATCGTTGAAACAGTTATAACGTGACCAAAGCACCATAGATATGGTGAAACTGTGATCAAAGTACCACTAAAACTGTGATAATGTGACCTTAGCACCATAGACACAGTGAACATGTGACCAAAGAACCATTGAATCAGTACTAGTGTGGCCAAAGCGCCATAGACACAGTTACACCGTGCCAGAACCACCAGAAAAACACTTATACTATGACCAAAGCAACAAAGACACATTGAACGTGTGACCAAAGTACCATGGAAACAGTGATTATGTGATCAAACTACCATAGACACAGTGAAAGTGTAACCAAAGCACCATTGACAAAATGTATAATGTGACCTCATTCCATAGAAATCGTGAAAGCATGACCATCATACCATTGAAACCGTAACAATGTTGCCTAAGCACCGTAGACCTAGTGAATGTTTGACCAAAGCACCATTGAACGGTGATAACATGACATATGCACGATAGACATATTGAAAGTGTAACCAACTCATCACTGAAACCGTGATAATGTGACCAAATCACCATGTACACATTAAACGTGTGAGCTAAACACAGTTTCAATGGTACTTTGATCACATTTTCACTGCGTATATGGTGCATTTGTCACGTTATCGTTGTTACAATGGTGCTTTGGTCACATTTTTATTGTGTCTATGTTTCTTTGGTCACATTGTTATCGTTGCAATTGTGCTTTGGGCACGTTTTAACTGTGTATATGGTTCTTAGCTAATATTATAATTGTTTCAATGGTTATTTAGTCGCGCTTTCACGTTTTCTATGGAATTCTGGTTACATTCTCACTGTTTCAATGGTTTTCTTTTTCACACTTTCCCTGTGTGTATGGTGCTTAAGTGACATTATCATTGCTTCAATGGTGCTTTGGTCACACTTTCACTGTGTCTATGGTCCTTTGGTTACATTATCATTCTTTCAATCATGCTTTTTTACACATTTAATAAGTCTTTGGTGCTAGGTTCATATTATTGCCCTTTCAATGGCGCTTTGGTCACACTTTCACTCTGTCTATGGTGCTTAGGTCACATTATCACTGTTTCTCTGGTACTTTGGTCAAACTTTCACTGTCCATGGTGTTCAGGTCATGTTATCCTTGTTTCAATGGTGCTTTGGTCACACTCACTGTATCCATGGTGCTTTGGTCACATTATCCATGTGTATACGCTATATGGTCACATTATCATTATTTCAATGGTGCTTTGGTCACACTTACAGTGTTCTATAGTGTTTTCATCATATTATCACAATTTCAATGGTGCGTTGGTCACATTTTCACTGTGTATATGGTGCTTAGGTCAGGTAATCACTGTTTCAATGCTGCTTCGGTCACACTTTCGCTTTGTCTGTGGTGATTTGGTTACGTTATCACTCCTTCAATAGACCATAGACTTAATGAAGGTGTGACCAATGCACCACTGAAACAGTGATGATATCACCAAAGGACCATAGACACATACAACTGTGAGGTAGAACCATTGAAACAAGGACAATGTGACCTAAGCACTATAAACATAGAGAAAGTATGACCTAATCACCATTGAAACGTTGATAATGTGACTAAAGTACAATAGACCATTGAAAGGTTGACCTGAGCACCATTGAAATGGTAATATTGCGACTTAAACACCATAGACAAAGAGAATATGTGACCAAAGTACCGGTGACACAGTGATACTGTGACAAAAGAACCATTGAAACAGTGATAATATACCCAAAGCACTATACTCAGAGGGAAAGTGTGACCAAAGTACAGATGAAAGAGTGATAATGTGACATAAGTACTATAGACACAGTGTCAGTGTGAGCAAAGCACCATTGAAACAGGGACAATGTGACCAATGTTCCGTATACACGCTAAAAGTACGACAAACGTGCCATTGAAACAGTGGTAGTCTGACAATAGTACAATAGGCACGGAGATAGTGTGACAAAACCAGAACTGAAACAGTGACAATGACACCCAAGAACCATAGACGCATTGAACATGTGACCAAAGCACCCCGTTGAAAAAGTGATAATGAGACATACGCACCAAAGACACTGCTATGTCGTGAACAAAGCACCATTGAAACAGTGATAACTTGACCAAAACAACACAGATACACAACATTGTGACCAAAGTACCGTTGTAACAGTGATAATGGAATGTAAGCACAACATACACAGTGACAGTGTGACAAAAGAACCATTGAAATAGTGGTAATGTGACCCAAGCACCATAGAAAAAGTGCATTGTTTACCAAAGCACGATTGAAAGAGTTGTGATGTGTCTAGAGCAGCATACAAATAGTAAACGTGTGACCAAAGCACCATTTAAGCAGTAATAATGTGACCCAAGCACCATAGACATGTTGAAAATGTGACAAAGGCACTGTTTAAACAGTAGAACTGTAACCTAAGCCCTGTAGACACACTGAAAGTGGGACAAAAGCACCATTGAAACAGTGATCATGTGACATAAGCACCATAGACACAGTAAATGTGTGACTAAAGCACCGTTGACATAATGATAATGTAATCTAAGTACCATGGATACACTGAAATGGTGACAACAGCACCATTAAAACAGTGATGTAGTGACCTACGCACCATAGACACAGTGAAAGTATGACCAAAGCACCATTGAAAGAGTGAGAGTGTGACATAAGCCATGTTGACTAGGACTTCTGACCTTTGGGGTAAAAGTATTGGTCTAAGAGTCGGTCAAATTCAACTTAAGGTATGTTATGTATTGGCAGTGGACTATAGATAATGAGTTGCTGGTTCCAACGCAATTTGAATTGCTGATTTCCCTGAAGATTGGGGAAAGTGATGAATGTTCAAACTTGGGATGTGCATAAACACCTCGTGAAGCAACATTTTGTTTCCAAATGGCTTCCTAGGACATCATATATGATCTATATGCAATCCATCAAGCATAGAAAGACACGTGAATAATGTTTTTCACTTTAGTGTACTCGAGATGCAGTACTTGGCACACTATAATGAGCCTCCTAACTAGTTGGAGGGAAACCGCCATTCGACTTTGCTCAACAAGAGCCGACTTCCGACTTTCGACTTCCGACTTGGCCATCAACTTTGACTTCCCGAAATGAACATGGGACCAAGCAGTATAGACACATTAAAAATGTGAACAAAGCACCATAGCAACAGTGACAACGTGTCCTAAACACCATAGACACAGTTAAAATGTGACAAAAGCACCATTGAAACAGTGATAACGGGGTTAAAGCACCATTGGCACAGTTAACGTGTGACCAAAGCACCATTGAAATAGTGATAGTGTGACCTAAGCACTGTAGACACATTGAAAGTGTGACCAAAGCACCATTGAAACAGTGATAATGTGACCAGAGTACCATATATACATTGAAGATGTGACAAAAGCACCATTCAAACATTGAGAATGTGACCAAAGCACCATGTACAAAGTGAAAGTGTGACCAAAGCACCATTGAAATAATCAAAGTGTAACTTAGCACCATAGACATAGTGAAAGGGTGACCAAAGCACCATTAAAATAGTGATAATGTGACCTAAGCACCATAGACATCGTAAAGGGATGACCAACGCACAATTGAAGCAGTGATAACGAGGCTTAAGTACTATAGACACAGTGAACGGTTGACCAAAGCACCATTGAAACCGTTCTTCTGTGACCTAAGTACCATAGACACAGTGAACGTGTGACCAAAGCACCAGTGAAACAGTGATGATGTGGTATAAGCACCCTACACACAATGAAAGTGTTACAAAAGCTCCATTCAAACAGTGATATTGTGACCATAGCACCATAGAGACTGTGAGAGTGGGACCAAAAAACCATTGAAATGGTGATAATGTGACCAAATCAGTATGGACACAGTACTGGTGTGACAAAAGCACCATTGAAACACTGATAATACGACCCAAGAAACATAGACACACTCAAAATGTGACCAATGCACCATTGAAAGAGTTATCATGTGACCTAAACACTATAGAGACTGTGAACCATTCACCAAAGCACCATTAAAAAGGGTATAGTGTCACCAAAGCACCATAAACACAGTGAAAGTGTGACCAAAGCACCATTGAAACAGCGATCATTTGACCAAAGCAGCGAATACACAGTGAGAGTGTGACCAACACACCATTGAGACAATGATAATGTGACCAAAATACCATAGACATAGGAGACGTGTGACCAAAGCACCATTGAAACAATGTTAATGTGACATAAGCACCATATACACAATGAAAGTGTGACCAAAGCACCATTGAAATAATGATCATGTAACCAAAGTACAATAGACATAGTGAACGTGTGACAAAAATACCATTGAAATAGTTATAATGTGACCAAAGCAGCATAAACAGATTGAAATTGGGACCGAAGCACCTTTGAAATAACGATAACGTCACCTAAGCACCATCAAGACAGTGAAAGCACCATTAAAATAGTGATAATGTGACCAAAGCACACTAGACACAGTGATAGTGTCACAAAACCATCACTGAAACAATGATAACGTCACCAAAAGACCATAGACACAGTGAAATCGTGACCAAAGCACACCATTGAAGCAGTGAGAATGATACGTAAGCACCATAGACACAGTGAAAGTGTGACCAAAGCACCATTGAACCTGGGAAAATCTGACCAAAGCACCACGGACACATACAATTATGACCAAAGCACCATTGAAGTAGTGACTATGTGACATAAGCACAATCTACAGAGTGAAAGTGTGACCAAAGCACCATTGCAATATTGGTATTGTGACCTTAGCACCATACTCAAAGTGAACGTTTGACCAAGGCACCAATGAAAGCATTGCAATGTGACCAAAGTAGCATACAAAATGTAAACGTGTGACCAAGGCACCATACAAATAGTAAACAGTGATGATGTTACCTAAGCACCATAGACACAGTAAATACGTGACTAAAGCACCGTTGAAATAGTGATAATGTAATGTAAGTACTATATACACAGGGAAAGGGTGACCATAGCACCATTGAAACAATGATATTGTGACCTTAGCACCATAGACACTGTGAAAGTGTGACCAAAGCACCATAGAAAGAGTGATACTATGACATACGCACTATAGACACATTGAATGTGTGAACAAAGCACCATTTAAACAGTGATGAAGGGGTCAAATCACCATTGACACAGAAAAGTGTGACCATAGATATAGTGATAATGAGACCAAAGCATCTTATATACACTGAACATGTGACCAACGTACCATTGAAATGGTGATGATATGACCAAAGCACTATTGACACAATGATAGTGTGACCAAAGCACCACTCAAACAGGGATATTGTGACATAAGCAACGTATACACATTCAAAATGTGACCAAAGCACTATTGAAAGAGTGATAATGTGACCAAAACACTACATAGACAGTGAAAATGTGACAAAAGCACCAGTAAAACAGGGATAGTGTCACGAAAGCACCATATTATATGTGAAGGTGTGACCAAAGCCCCATTGAAACTGTGATGGTGTGACCAAAGCAGCATAGACACAAGGAAACAGTGACCAACGCAGCATTGAAACAATGATAATGTCACCAAAGCACCATAACCACAGTGAGAGCGTGAGTGAAGCATCATTTGAACAAAGATAACGTGACATGCACACAATAGACATGGCAAAAGTGTGACTAGAGCACCAAAGAACAGTCATAATGTGACCTAAGCACCACAGACATAGTGAGTGTGTGATAAAAGCACCATTGAAATAGTGATGATGTGACCAACGCACCATAGAAACAGTATATGTATGACCAAAGCACCATTAAAACAGTGATAAAGTGACATAAGCACCATAGTGATAAAGTATGACGAAAGCACAATCAAAACAATAATAATGTGACCAAAGTACCACATATATAGTGAAAATGTGACCAAAGCACCATTGGAACATTTATTATGTGACCAAAGTACCATAGACACGGTGAAAGTGTGACCAAAGCATCGTTAAAATAGTGATAATGTAACATAAGCACTATAGACACAGTGAAAGGGTGACCAGAGCACCATTGAAAGAGTGAGAATATGACCAAACAGCATAGACACGGCAAATGTGTGACCAAAGCAACCTTGAAACAGTGAAAATGTAACCAACGTACCAAAGACACTTTGAAAGTGTGACCAAAGTACTATGGCAAAAACAAAACTGTGACCAAAGCACCGTTAAACAGTAATAATGTGAACAAAATACTACAAGCACAGTGAAGGTGTGACAGAACCATCATTGAAAGAGTAATAATGTGATGGAAGTGCCATATAACATGTGAAAGTGTGACCAAAGTACCATTGAAACAGTGATAATGTGACAAAGCACCATACACACAGTAAAGGTGTGACCTATGTGACACTAAACCAGTGATAGTGTGACCCAAACACCATGGAAACTTTGAAATTGTAACCAAAGTACCATTGACGTTGATAGAATATGACCAAAGAACCATGGACACCTTAAAGCGTAACCAAAGCACCACTGAAACGGTGATAATGTGACCTTTGCCTCATAGACACGGTGAAATTGTAACCAAAGAACCGTAAAAACACTGATAATGTGACCAAAGCACCATAGACACAGTGAGAGTGTAACCAAAGCACCATTGAAAGAGTGATGGCGTCACCCACGCACTATAGACACAGTGAAAATGTGACCAAATCACCATGGAAACAGTGATTATATGACCAAAGCACCATAGACACAGTGAACGTGTGACCAACTGACCATTGCAACAATGATAATGTGACCAAAGCACCATTGACAGGGTGAAAGTGTGAACAAAGCACCGTTGAAACAGTGAGAATGTGCCCAAAACACCATAGACACAGTGAAATAAACGGTGACGATGTCACGTAAGCAATATAGACACGGTGAAATTGTGAGAAAAATACCATTGTAACAGTGAAACAGTGACCTAAGCCCTAGAGTCACAATGCAAGTGTGACCAAAGCACCATAGAAACAGTGATAATATGACCAAAGCACCATACAAACTGCAAACGTGTGACCAAAGCCCCTTTGAAACAGTGAATATGTAACCAATGGACCATAGATGCCGTGAAATTGTGACCAAAGCACCATTGAAACAGTGATAATGTGACCAAAGCACCATAGATGGAGTGACGTGTGACCAGAGTACTATTGAAACAGTGAGAATGTGACCAAAGCACCATAGACATAGAAGAATTATGACCAAAGCACCATTGAAACAGTGATATTGTGACCTTAGCACCACAGACACAGTGAAACGTAACAAAGCATCATTGATATGGTCATAATGTAACCAAAGCACAATAGACACAGTTAAAGTGTGACCAAAGTTCCATTGAAATATTGATAATGTGACCAAAAAACCATATACACAAAAATTGTGACCATAGCAACATTGAAACATTGACAATGTGACCAAAGCACCATATACAAAGTGACAGTATACCCAAAACACCATTCAAACTGTGATAATGGGATCCAAGCACTATAAACACAGCGAAACAATGACCAGAGCACCATTGACACAGTGAAAGTGTGTCTTAAGCACCATAGACACAGTAAACGTGTGACCAAAGCGCCACTGAAACAATTATAATGCAACCTGAGTACTATAGACACAATGAACGTGTGACCAAAGCACCATTGAAATAGTCATAGTCTGACATAAGAACTATACAAAACTGTAAAAGGGTGACAAAAGTAGCGATAATGTCACATAAGCACCACATACATATTGAATGTGTGACCAAAGCTCCTTTGAACCAGTGATAATGTGATACAAGCACCATAGACAAAGTGAATGTGTGACCAAAGTACCATTGAAAAGGAGATAATGTGACCAAAGCACTGAAAACATAGTGAAGGTGTCACCAAGGCACAGACACATTCAAAGTGTGATCAGAGCATCATTAAAATAGTGTTAATGTAACCAAAGCACCACAGAGAATGAAAGTGTGACCAAAGAACCATTGAAATTGTGATAACGTCACCAACACACCATAGACAGAGTGAAAGTGTGACCAAAGCACAATTGAAACTGTGATTATATGACGAAAGCACCATAGACACAATACAAGTGTGACCAAAATACCATTAAAACAGTGATAGTATGACATAAGCACCGTAGACACAGTGAAAGCATGACCAAATCACTATTGAAACAGTGATCATGTGACATAAGAATAATAGACAAGGTGATAGTGGGACCACATCACCATTGAAACATTTATTTTATGACCAAAGCATCATAGACGCAATAAAGGTGTGACTCACGTTCCATTGAACCAGTCAAAATGTAACCAAAGCACCATAGACACTGTGAAAGTGTGACCAACTGACCATTAAAACATTGATAATATGAGCAAAGTACCACAGACTGAGTAAACGTGTGACCAACACACCATAGACACAGTAGAAGTGTGGTCAAAGCACCATTGAAACAGTGATATTGTGACCAAAGCACGATAGCCACGGTAAATGTGCAATCAAAGCACCATTGAAACAGAGATAGTGTGACAACAACACCATCGATAGTAAAAGTGTGACCAAAGCACCATTGAGACAGAGAATGAGTGACCAAAGCACGGTAAACACGGTGAAAGCGTGACAAAAGCACCACTGAAACAGTGATAATGGGACCTAAGCACCATATGCACAGTAAACGTGTGACCAAAGCACCATACAGAGAGTAACAATGTGACTTAAGCACCATACACACAATAAACATGTGACTAAAGCTCCATTGAATAATTGATAACGTGACCAAAGCACTATATACACAGTTAAAGTGTAACCAAAGCACAATTGAAATAGTGATAATGTCACCTATGCACCATAGACATAATGAACGTTTGACCAAGGGACCATCGAAGCAGTGATAATGTGACATAACCACCATAGAAACAATGAAAGTATGATCAAACAGCATTGAAACAGTGATTGTGTGACCAAATCACCATAGACACGGTGAAGATGTGACCAACGCACAACAGAAAATTGATATTGTGACATATGCACCATATAAATACTGAAACTGTGACCAAGTGACCATTTGGAGAGTGATAATGTGACCAAAGCAATAAAGAAACATAAACATTTCACTAAAGCACCATTGAAATAATGATAATGTGACATACGCACTATACACATAGTGAAATTACGACCAAAGCACAATTGAAACAGTTAGAATGTGACAAATGCAATATAGACACAACAAAGGTGTGACCAAAGCAATATTTAAACAGTTGTAAAGTGACGCAAGCACCATATACACAGTGAAATAGTGACCAAAGCACTGTTGAAATAGTGATAATGTAATAAAAGAACCAAAGACACAGTCAAAGAGTGACCAAAGCACCATTGACTGAGTGATGACGTGATCTAAGCAGTATAGATATAGTAAATGTATGACAAAAGAACCATTGAATCAGTGACTACATTACTATGTTACCATAGACACAACATATGTGTGACCAAAGCACCATTTGGAACATTGTAACTGTGATAATGTGACCTAAGCACCATAGGCACAGTGAAAGTGTGACCAAAGCACTATTGAAACGGTGGTAATGTGACCTAAGAACATTGGACACAGTGAAAATGTGACAAAAGCACCATTGAAACAGTGATCATGTATCCAAAGCACCATATACACAGTGAAAGTGTAACCAAAGCACCATTGAAACAGTTATTATGTGACTAAAGCACCATAGACAGAGTGAAAGTGTGAGCAAAGTACCATTGAAACAATGAGAATGTGACCAATGCACAATAGACACAGCAAAGATGTGACCAAAGTATCATTCAAACTGTGATGATATTACCTAAGCACCATACATACAATGAAAGTGTGTCTCAAGCACCATTGACACGGTGGTAATGTGACCAACGCACAATAGACACGGTGAAATTGTGAGCAAAGCACCACTAAAACAGTGATAATGGGACCTAAGTACCATAGACAGAGTGAAAGTGTGATCCAATCACCATTGAAACAGTGATAACGTGACATAAGTGCCATATACATTGTTAACGTGTGATCAAGCACCCATTGAAACAGTGATAGTGTAACCTAAGCACTATACACACGGTGAAAGTGTGATCAAAGTAGCATTGAACCAGTGATAATATGACCAAAACACCATAGACATAGTGAACGTGTGCCGAAAGCAAAATGGAAACGACAATAATGTAATGTAAGCACCATAGACACAGTGAACATGTGACCAAAGCACCATTTCAACAGTGATGACATGGCCAAATAGCATAGAAACATACACGTTTGTCCAGAGCACCGCTGTAACAGTGATTATGTCACATTTGTACCATAGGCATAGTGCAACTGTGAGAAAAGCACCATTGAAACAATGATGATGTGACCTGAGCACCATAGACCAGTACAAGCAAAATCAAAGAACCATTGAGACAGTGATAATGTGACCAACGTACCATGTACACAATAAAAGTGTGACCAAAGAACCATTTAAACAGTGATAATGTGACCTAAGCACTATAGACGCAGTGCATGTCTTACCAAAGCACTATTGAAACAGTGATGATGTAATCAATTCACCATACATACGGCCAAACTGTGACCAAAGCGCCATTGACAGAGTGTTAACATGACCCAAGTACTATAAACACGGTGAACGCAAACTGGAGCACCATTGAAACAGTGATAATATGACCAAAGCACCATAGACACGGTATGGGTGTGATAAAAGCACCACTAAAGCAATGATACTATACCCAAAACACCATAGTCATGGTAAATGTATGATCAAAGCACCATTAAAATAGTGAAGCTGCAACCAACACACCAAAGATACTGTGAATGTTGGACCAAAGCACTATGGAAACAACGATAGTGTGAGCAAAGCACCATCTACAGATTGAACATGTGACCAAAGCACCATTAAAGAAATAATAATGTGACCAAACCCCTATAGACACAGTGAAAGTGTGATGAGAGCACAATTGAAACAATGATAATGTGCCCGAAAGCATAAACACTGTGTAAGTGTGACCAAAGCACCATTGAAACAGTGATAATGTGACCAAAGCTCCATAGACATAGTGAAAGTGTGACCAACGCACCGTTTAAAACGTGCTAGTGTGACCGAAGCACCATAAACACAATAAAGGTGTGACCAAATTTCCATTAAAACAGTGAAAATGAGACCTACACATCATAAACACAATCAAAGTGTAACCAGAGTACCATAAAAAAGTGATAATATGATTAACACAGCATATACAAATACAAATATGACCTATGCACCATAAAAACAAATATAATGTGACCTATGCACCATGTACATAGTGAAATGGTAACCAACGCACCATTGAAATAGTGATCATGTGGCCAAGGCACCATAGAAACAGTAAACGTTTGACAAAAGCACACTGCAACGACTTATAACGAGACCAAGTCACCAAAGACACAGTGAAAAATGACCAACGCATCATTGAAATAATGATAATGTGAGCTCAGCACTATAGACATAGTGAAAGCATGACCAAACCACCATTGAAATATTCACAATGTGAGTGAAGCACCATAAACCATTGGAAGGTTGACCATAGCACCATCGAAACAGTTATATTACGACTTAAACACCATGGGCAGAGAGAATATGTGACCAAAGCACCATTGATACGGTGATAATGTGAGCAAAACACCATTGAAACAGTGAAGATATGACCAAAGCACCATACACACAGTGAAAGTATGAAGAAAGCACAAATGAAACAGTGATAATATGACCAAAGCACCATAGACAGTGAAAGTGTGACCAAAATACCATTGAAACATAATAATGTGACCAAAGCACCATTGACATGGTGAAACGAGGACCAAAACGCCATTGAAGCAGTAATTATGTGACCTAAGCACCAGAGATACATTCAAAGTATGACCAACGTGCCACTACGATAGTGATAATGTGACATTCGTAACATAGACCTAAGCACCATTGAAACAGTGATAATGTGACCGAAGTACCATAGACACGCTGAACGTATGACCAATGCACCATTGAAATAGTGATAATGTGACAAAGGCACAGTATAAATATTGAATGTGTGACAACACCATCAATGAAACAGCGATAATGTCACCTAAACACCATAGACACAGTGAAAGTGTGACCAAAGCACCAGTGAAATAGTGATGATATGACCAAAGCACCACATACGCATAGAATTGTGACCAAAGCACCATTGAAACAGTGAGTATGTGACATAAGCACAATGTACACATTGAAAGTGTGACCAATGCACCATCTAAATATTGGTAATGTGACCTAAGCACGATAGACAAAGCAAACGTTTGACCAAAGCACCATTGAACGATTTGTAATGTGACCAAAACAGCATACAAATAGTAAACGTGTGACCAAAGCACCATTTAAACAAAGCAACAATGATGACATGACCAACGCACTAGAGACACAGTGAATGTCTCATCAAAGCACCTCTTAACAGTAAAAATCTTACCTAAGAACCATAGACATTGTGAAAGTGTGTCCAAATCACCATTGAAACAGTGATAATGTGACATAAGAACCATAGACACAATGAAAGTTTGACTAATGCACCATTGAAACAGTGATAATGTGACAAAAGCAGCACATACAAAGTGAAAGTGTGACCAAAGCACCATTGAAACAGTGATTATGTGACATACAAACAGTAGACACAGTGAAAGTTTGATGAAAGCATCCTTGAAACAGTGAAAATGTGACCCAATTGGCATAGACACAGTGAAAGCGTGACCAAAACACTATTGAAACAATGATAATGTGATATAAGCACCAAAGAATTAGTGAAAGTGTGACCAAAGCACCATTGAGAGAGTGATAATGTGGCCTAAACACCAAAGACACTATCAAAAAAAGACCAAAGCGCCAATCAAACAGGGATAATGTAACCAAAGCACCATAGACACAGTGAAAGTGTGACCAAAACACCATTGAAACATTGATAATGTGACCAAGGCCCCATAAACACAGTGAAATTGTGACCAAAGCACCATTGAAACAGTGATATTTTGACTTAAGCACCATTAACACACTGAACGTATGCCCAAAGTACCATTAAATGAGTGATAATGTGACCAACGCACCATAGACATGATGTAGGTGTGACCAAAGTACCATTCAAACACTGATAATGTGACATAAGCATCATAGACAGAGTGAAAGTGTGACCAAATAACCATCTTAACAGTTATAATATAACCAAAACAAAATAGACACATAAAAGTGTGACCAAAGCACAATTGAAATAGTGATTATGTGACCTAAGCATCATAGACACAGTGAAATTGTGACCAAAGCACCACAAAAACAATGATAGTGCGACAACACCATAGACATAGTAAACGTTTGACCAAAGTAGCATAGAAACAACGATAATGTCACGAGAGCACCATAGACAACGTGGAACTGTAATGAAGACACCATTGAATGACTGATGATGTGACCAGAGCTATATGGACATAGTGAAAGTGTGACCAATACCCATTGCAACAATGATTACGTGACCTTAACACTATAGACACCGTCAATGTGTGACCAAAGCACCATTGAAACAGTGATAATGTGACCTGAGCAACAAAGACACTATGAACGTGTGACCAAAGCACCAATGAAACAATGATAATGAGACAGAAGCACCATAGACACAATGAAAATGTGACCAAAGCACCATTGAAACAGTGGTAATACGACATACCATATATACAATGAAAGTATGACCAAAGCACCATTGAATGTGTCACACTCTGAGCAAAGCACATTGGACACAATGAAAGTGTGACCAAAGCACCATTAGACCTGTGATAATGTGACACAAGCACTATAGAGACAGTGAAAGGGTGACCAAAGTACCATCTCAAAGCTGATATTCTAGCCCAAGCACCATAGACACAGTGAAAGTGTGACCTACGCATTATATAACGAGTGAAAGTGTGATGAAAGCACCATTAAAACAGTGATAATGTGACCAAGGTACCATGAACACAGTGGATGTGTGCCCAATACAACATTGAGACAGTGTTAATGTGACCAAAACACCATAGACACACTGAAAGTTTGACAAAGGGACCATTCAAACAGTGATATGGTGACCAAGACATCATCAACATAGTGAACGGTTGTCCAAAGCACCATTGAAACACTGATAAAGTAAACTAAGCACGATAGACACGGTGAAGGTGTGACCATAGCACTAGTGACAAAGTGAAAATGTGACATAGGCACAAAAGACGCAGTGAAATGTGACCACAGCACCATTGAAGCAATGATAATGTGATATAAGAACTATAGACACACTGAACCCGTGACCAATGCACAATTGAAAGAGTGATAATGTAACACAAGCACCATAAACACAGTGAATGTGTGACCAAAGCACCATCGAGACAATGATATTGTGACCAAAGCACCATAGCAAAAGTTAAAGTGTGACCCGAACACCATTGAAACAGTGATAATATGACCAAAGCACCATAGACACAATGAAGGTGTGACCAAAGCACTATCAAACAATACAAATGTGACCAAAGCACCACATACAAAGTGAAAGTCTGACCAACGCACTATTAAAACAGTGATAACGTGACATACGCACAATAGACACTGTGAAAGTGTGAACACAAAAGCATTGAAATAGTGATAAAGTGACCAAAGCACCATATGCACAATGAAAGTGTGACCAAAGCACCACGGAAACAGTGATAATGTCCCCTAAGCACCATAGACACAATAAAAGTGTGACCAAAGCACTGTTGCAGAAGCAATAATGTGACCTCATCACCATAGAAACAGTGCATGTGTGACCAAAACACCATTGAAACAGTGACAACGTGACCAAAGTACCAGAGATACAGTGAAGGTGTGATGATAGTACCATTAGAATAGTGATAATGTTACCTAAGCACGTTAAAAGTAGGAAACTTATGACCACAATCTATTGAAACTATGATAATGTGATAAAAGTACCACAAACACATAAACGCATGGCCAAAGCACCATTGAAACAATGATAATGTGACCTACGCACCAAGAACACATTGAAAGTGTGACCAAAGTACCATCAAAACAGTGATAATGTGACTTGAGGAGCATAGACATAGTGAAGGTGTGACCAAGTCACCATTGAAACGGTCGTAATGTTACCAAAGCACCATAGACACAGTGAAAGTGTGACCACAGCACCATTGAAATAGTGATAATGTGATGTAAGCACCAGAGCCACACCGAGAAGGTGACCATAGCACCGTTGAAACAATGATATTGTGACTTCACCACCATAGACACAGGGAAAGTGTGATGAAAGTACCGCTGAAACTGCTACAATGTGACCTAAGCACTATAAACACATTGAAAGTGTGAATAATTTACCATTAAAACAATGATAATATGACCAACGCACCATAGACACAGTGAAAGCATGACCAAATCACCATTGAAAAGGTGATAATGTGACCAAAGCACCATAGACACAGTCAAAGTGTGACCACAACAGCATTGAAACAGTGATAATGTGACTTAAGTACCAATGACCCAGTGAACGTGTGACTATAGTACCATTGAAACAGCAATGATGTGACCAAAGCACCATAGGCAAAGTGAGAGTGTGACCAAAGAACCATTGAAACAGTGATAATGTGACCAAACCAATATAGAGACATAGAAGCATGACCAAAGCACCATTGGAACAGTGATTATGTGACCTAGTTATCATAGACACGGTGAAAGTGTGACCAACACACCATTAAAATAACGATAATGTGACCTAAGCACCATATATACAATAAAGTGTGACAAAAAATGTGACCATCGTTTTCACTACAAACAAAAGCGTGACCATTGTTGTCACTGCATTGGCATCGGCCAAAGCTCCACACACGAGTGCCCATGTCTCCCATTTCCTGTCCATCCACACTCATTCAGCCAACACTACTCGTCCCCAAACTTCCTGTACCAGCACAGTCGAGAATCACCGACACGTGTCATTCCTGCGGTCTCTTCTCATCCACATCACTGTCATCATACTTGCACTAGACCTGATCCTCCTCATCATGTTACTCATTGTCATCATCAGCCACTGGACAACACTCCTCCTTTGTCCTGCCATTTCAGTATTCCGCTTCCAACAGATGCCGTGGACTATCTCCCTTGACAAGACATCTCTCCACACCATCCAGAGCAGCAAATCTTCAAATATCCATGTCCTGCTCCAACCAAGGCCCCTGCAGCTCCAACAGACCAAGGTCGCACTACGTTTGCTGTGGACTCATGGGTGTACACCAACTTGGAGAATCAGCTGGGTTGTCCAACGTCGACAAGAAATAGACATGAATTGCACCAACAGCAGCAGAAGTTTCAATTGATGCATGGACTCAATCACCTTTCCACACCTCCAATCCTCCCTTTCTCCAGTTATCCCAGCAGCATTTAGCAACTGGTCACTCCCTCCTTGGACTCGTGGCTACACACCTCCACCCAACAGATACGCAACAGCCATAACAGCCTCAACTACTCAACGCTCATTCTCTTTTTTGCCTCACAATTCTCCACACTCCACTAGCCTTGAACTAGCAATGACTCTGGCACCACCAACATATATTATTGCTCCTCCAACCATAACCATCACACCTGTGTTTCCTTCCTTTCTTTACGGCTCTGATCCCCTCTACAACCTGAACTACACCCCCCCCTTCTCTGGTGGTGTACTTCTGCCAACTTCAGCATGCCAAACTCTCTCTCACCTTGACCTCCCCTTCATCATGTTGTGTGCGTGCTGGAATTATAGCAGTACGGGCGAGTGTCGAAAATTACTCTACTGCCATCAAGTCCAAATCCGAATTAGTCACCAACCCCTTGTCTTTACCATCTACCCTTGGGGCTTCGGAAAGGCACGAACCAAATTTACCTGAAAATCATCTCGCTCAGCGGGTCATCTATTGTCGCAGCGGATACTTGTTGCTCCTGGAATGTCCGCACAATAGTTCATTCTCAACGGAAGACCGGTCCATGAAGCTCGCCACCGAGGCCCCTTGCCTGGTGACGCGACTCGCTCTACACTATAGGACAATGGGTGGCCCACAAACCAGGAACCGGGAGAACAAAGACAACACCAGCTCCCCACGACCAACTGTCACCACCAATCCATTTAGCATCGCACCGCGAACCAGACCATGGTCCGCTCCATGATACAAGAAACCCGGTGGTGCTTGCTGGCACCATACCTCCACCAGCCTTGCACACCGGAGTCGCCTCGCAACTCCGCCCTCAACACCAGCAGCAGCAACAACAAGGTGGCAACGGCGACTTCTGTCGTACGCCCACCATAACGGTAGGACCTAGCATAGGAAGGATGTGTACGTAGGCCATTGTACTTTCCTCGTAATGTTAACCCTTGGTGGGTGTCAGGCTTTGCCCCTCATGCCGCCGCTATCGTTCACCTTTCATCAATCTTCGTTCATCATTATTCAACATCAGCTCGATCTGCATATCATCAAGCCTCAGCTCGTCGCTCTGTATTCACTTAAGCTCCTCATTGTCACCCAGCTTGCTGGACCTCACTGTCATATAGATCAAGGCCTTCAGTTGTAGCGTTCAGACGTGAACTGTAACCAGGTCTGGACTGGGTCATTGCCACATCCTCTCAACTCCTCAAAGCGTGGACTGTTGCTATTCATTCGTAAGCCTTACGCCAAAGTGGCTGTCAATAGAGCTTGGTCGCTTCCTCTTCATCGCACTACTGATGTGAGCAACCCATGAGCTTTCTGCAGTTTTGCCAATCCTTTTTCGAACTCAGTTCTAGTCATCCTTGTGCCTCTGCCAGCCTCACCAAAATCCTGACATGGTATTAGAGGAAAGAGAAAGAACTTGGTCCTACCATCATCACCTATCCTGCTCCTGACGCCTCAAACACCAAGTCAAATTGCACTCTTCACAAGAAGCGGAACAGCATCACCTGCAACAGCATAGAACCAGTGTTCTCACTCGCTACCATAGTGAAGTACAAGTGTCATCCCTGACATCCTCGAAATTGTCATCACTGCCTCAAAGATCATCAAGATCACTCCAACCCGCGCCGGCAGTCATCAGTCCATTCAATCCTTTTCCTTTCATGGGGAATGCTTCCAAGCAATAACTCCACTATCAGTACTAGCATTGTTAAGCAGCAGAGGAAGCATCAAGTTAACATCAAACATTTCATGTTTTCTTCTTGCACAGTGATGTCACCAGACGACATCATCAGCTCATCACATGCTCTCCGAATGCCACTCACCCTTACGTAGATCATCGCTCTCGTCACCTCTGTCTGCGAACCACACGCAACAAGGGTCATCTTCTCTATCATGGTAAAAGCATAAGTGTAGGATTCACCGATCTTCGAGCTGCACCACTTCGCAAAAAAATTGTTCAATACACATGGTGCAATTGCACCTACTGCACCCTCGTTGGCAACATCAATAAAAGAACTAGTACCTCAACAATCTCCCTCTCAAAAGGCTGCTTGACACTCATCAAGTAGCTGCCCTTCGTTCCAACAGCACTGGATTGTCTCCGTTGCTTCTCATACTTCTGTCTATGGCTTCACACAGTAGTAGCAAAACTCGTGACTACCCTTCTCGACATCACACTCTGCCTTCCTGTCGTTCTTGGTCAAATTGGCTCTGCAGTAAATCTGATCGTGCTGACCAGCATCACTCACAACATCAGTTCTCAGCCGCTCTTCATTGTTGTCACTTGCTAACCTCCACCAACACTCCACGCATGAGTGCCCATGTCACCCCTTTCGTGTCAATCCGCACTTATTCAACCAACATTGCTCGTCCCCACACTTCATGCACCACCACAATCAAGATTCCCTACCACGTGTCATTCCTTTGGTCTCTTCTCATGCACGTCAGTGTCATCGTACTTGCAACATACATGATCCTCATCATCATGTTACTCATTGTCACCATGAGCCGATGGACAACATTCCTCCTGTGTCCAGCCCTTTTAGTACTCCACTATCAACAGGTGCCTTGGACCATTTCCCTTGACAAGACATATATTCATACCATCCAGAGCGGAAGACCTTCAACTATCCAGGCCCTGCTCCAACCAAGGCCCCTCCAGCTCCAATAGTCCAAGGTCGCACTAGTTCCGCTGTGGACTCATGGGTATACACCAACTTGGAAAATCAGTGGGGAAGTCCAGCATCCACAAGCAGCATACATGAATTGCAGCAACAACAGCAGAAAATCCAACTATTGCATGGACTCGATCACCTTTCCACACCTCCAATCCTCCCTTTCCCCAGTTATCCCAGCAGCACTCAACAACTGGTCACTCTCTCCTTGGGCTCGTGGCTATACACCTCCACCCAACAGATACGTAGCACCCACAACAGCCTCAACTAATCCACGCTCATTCTCTGCTCCGCTTCGCACTTGTCCATGCTCCACTAGCCATGAATCAGCAATGACTCCGGCACCACTAACATATCTTCTTGCTCCTCCAACCACGACCATTCCATCCGTTTCTTGTCCATTACTTCACAGGCCTGATCCCCTCTGGAACCACAACTACACTCCTCCTTCTCGGGTGGTCTACTTCTGCCAGCTTGAGCATGCCAAACTCTCTCTCGCTTTGCCCTCCCCTTCATCACGTTGTGTACGCGATGGACTTATGGCAGTACGGATGAGTGTCATAAAACACTCAACTGCCATCGAATCCCAACCCAAGTTAATGTCCAGCCCCCTGTCTTGCCCATCTACCCTTGGGGCTTCGGAAAGGCAGGAACAAGATTTACCAAAAACTCCTCTCCCTCAGTAGATCATCTCCTCTTGCACCGGATATCTCTTGTCTAGACAATGGTCTGTTTTGAATGGACGACCGGACCACAAAGCTTGCCACCGAGGCCCCTCGCCTGGTGATGCAACTCGGTCTACACTACACAACAACGGGTGGCCCACAAAGCAGGCACCGGAAGAACGAAGAAGGTGTCGTCTCCCCACGACCAACGGTCACCACCACTCCACTTAGCATTGCACCGCGGACCAGACCATTGTCTGCTCCACAATAGAAGGAATCCGTTGGTGCTCGATGGCACCACACCTCCATCACCCCTACTCATCGGAGTCACCTCGCGACTCCGCCCTCAATTGCAGCAGGAGCAACAGCAATGTGGCAACGGGGACTACTCTTGTATTGCCCACCCTAATTGTAGGGCCTGGCCTAGGAAGGATGTGTACTTAGGAAGTTCCTCATAAAGTTAGCCCTTTGTGGTTCTTTGAACTCTGCGCCTCTTGCCGCCGCTGTTGTTCATCTTTCATCAATCTTTATTCGTCATTCTTCATCATATGCTCGCTCCGCTCATCATCAAGCATCGACTTGTTACTTTTGTACTCACTTCAGATTCTCGCTCTCACTCAGCTTGCCATAGCTCACGGTCATCTGGATCAAGGCCTCTTGATGGAACTTTCAGACGTGAATTGTAACCAGGTCTCAACTGACTCATTGCCATATCATCTCAAATCCTCAAAGCATGGACTTTGCTATTCATTTGTAAGCCTTACGCCAAAGTGGTTGTCAACAGTGCTCGGTCGCTTCCTCTATGTCGCACTACCGCCATCAGCACTCTGTCAAAAATGTGCAGTTTTGCCGAACCTTCTTTGAACTCAGTTGCAGTCATCCTTGTGCCTTTGCCAGCCTCCCCATAATCCTGACAGAAAGTACCATTAAAACAGTGATAACGTGACCTTAGCACCATAGAAACAGTCTGAGTGTGACCAAAGTACCATTGAAACAGTGATAATGTGATATAAACACCTTTGATACAGTGAAAGTGTGACCAGACCACCATCGAAACAGTGATAATGTGACTATAACATTATAGACACAGTGAATACGTTACCAAAACACCATTGAAACAGTAATGATATGACCTAAGCACCATACGCACGGTGAAAATGTGATCCAACTCCATTGAAATAGTGATAATGTGACAGAAGCATTATAGACATACTGAAAGTGTGACCAAAACACCATTGAACCAGTCATATGTGACCTAAGCACCGTAGAAACTGTGAAGGTGTGGCCAAAGTACCATTACAACACTGATAATGTGACTAAAGTACCATAGACCAGTAAGAGTGTGGCTAAAGAACCATTGAAACAGTGATGGGCCCAAAGCACCATAGATAGAGTGAAAGTGTGACCAAATAACCATTGAAACAGTGATACTATGACCAAAGCACCCTAGACATAGTACAAGAGTAACCAACGCACCATTCAAACAGTGATAATATGACCTAAGCACCATAGACACACCGAACGTGTGACCAAAGCACCATTGAAACAAATATAATTTTACTGGTGTACCATAGAAACAGTGAAAGTGTGACCATATTTTCATGATAATCGTCACCGGTCACAAGGCTTACCCCGGATTCTGCACTCCTTATTTATGGGAGCATCCCTGTCCAAGACAACCTTCCCGTGAAAACAAAACATCCAAGTGTGCTCGGATCCGGGCACCAACAATCTTGACCTTGCACCGGTCAGGATGGCCACGTCATGTGCACAGAGGTGATCGAAGGATCGCACTGCACAGCGAATCTAGGGCACCGGCCCACGATTGTGCGACGAAAATCACTGGACAACCACGTATCGGCACCGACAGGAGTAACATTGGTCTCGCCAGCACAGGACACACCAACCCACGGCTCGGACCCCACTACGAGACAACAAATGAAGACCGCACGTCCGACACGACGCAACAACCCATGTCAAGGAACAGCCGTTGCCGTGTGTGGAGTTGCAAAGGGACTCCACCCACAGCAGCGGCACAACAGCAGCACGGCATTTACGGCTGCACCTCTCGCACTGCCCGCCGTAGATATCTACATCCTTAAGTGCACTAGAGACAAGAGCTAGTACTTAGTCTCCATGTTCTCCTAGTTCTTATGAACCCTTTGTGGTTCTTCAGGCTATGCCCCTCTTGTCGCCACTATCAATCATCCTTTGTTGTTTGAGCATCTTTCATCTTGCTTTGCCCACTATCAATCAATCTCACAATCATCGTGAGCTGTCAGCTTGTCGCTTTCGTATTCACATCAGCTCCTTGCACTCGGTGTTTCAACCTGCTTGCCGTATTTGCTTATAATCTCAAGCAAGATCTCCAATCACAACTCACATATGTGAACAGCAACCAGGTGCAACCCCGTCATTGCCCTGTCTGGTATACTCGACGCAGTGAGGACTATCACTATCGTTGCATAAGACTTGTGTCACATTACCTTGAAACAGTGACTTACGCTTCATTGAAACTGTGATGATGTGACATAAGCATCATATACACGGTGAAAGTGTGACAAAAACACCATTGCACCAATGATTATGTGACCAAAGCACCATGGACACACTGAAAGAGTGACCACAACACCATTGAAACAGTGAAAATGTGACATAAGCACCATAGACACAGTGAAAGTATGACCAAAGTACCATTGAAACAGTGATACTATGACATAAGCACCATAGAACCTATGGAAGTGTGACCAAAGCACCATTAAAACTGTGACCAATGCATCATGGAAACAATGATGGTGTGACCTAAGCACCATAGACGTATTAAAAGTGTGACCAAAGCACAATTGAAACAGTGATAATGTGACCTAAGCACCATAGACACGTTGAATGTGTAACAAAAGCACCATTGGAACGGTGATAATGTCACCTACGCACCATAAAAACAGTGAAAGTGTGATTAAAGAACCACTAAGACAACAACAATGTGACCTCAACACCATAAACACAAAGAAAGTGTGACCAAAGCACCATTGAAAAGGTGATAATGTGACCAAAGCACCATAGATACTGTGAAAGTGTGACCAACGTATCATCCGAACAGTGCAAATGTAACCAAAGCACCATAGATGCAATAAAAGTGTGACCAAAGTACCATTGAAGCACTGATAATGTAACCAAAGCACCATAGACACAGTGACATTGTGACCAAAGTACCATTAAAACCACCATAATGTGATATACGACCCATAGACACAATGAACGTGTGACAAATGTACCATTGGAACAGTGAAAATATGACCAAACCGCCATAGACCAAGTGAATTTGTGACAAATGCACTTTTTAGATGGTGACTATGTGACATAAGCATCATGGAGACTGTGAACGTGTGACCAAAGCAGCATTGAAACAGTGACAGCTTGACCTAAGAACCATAGACATAGTGAGAGTGTGACCAAAACACAATTGAGCACGTGATAATGTGATAAAAGCACCTTATAACAGTTTAAGTGTGACCAAATAACCATTGAAATAATGAAGATGTGACCAGATCATCAAAGACGCATGGATAATGTGACCAAAGCACCATAAACACAGTAAAAGTGTGGCCAAAGCACCATTGAAACCATGATAACATCATCCAAACACCATACACGGTGAAAGTTTCACCAAAGTACCAGTGAAATAGCAAAAAATGTCACCTAAGCACCCTATACGCAATGAAAGTGTGACTAAAGCACCACTGAAATAGTCATAATGTGACCTAAGCACCAAAGACACATTGAAAGTGTAGCCAAAGCATCATTGAAGTTATGATAATTCAATGAAAGCATCATATACACAGTGAAGGTGTGACAAAAGCACCATTGACATAACAATTGTGTAACCTACGCAACATAGACACAGGCAACGTGTTACCAAATAACCATTGAAACAGTGATAACATGACCTAAGTTCCATAGACAACGTGAAGGTGTGACAAAAGAACCATTGAAAAAGTGATAACGTTGGCTAAGAACCATAGACACAGTGAAGGTGTGACCAAAGCACAATTGAAACAGTGATAATACAACCAAAGAAACAAAGGCACAAAGAGGGTGTGACCAAAGCACCATAGAAACAATAGTAATTTGACCTAAGCACCACAGAGACAGGGAAAATGTGACCATAGTAACAATAAATCAGTGAAAATGTGTCATAAAGACCATAGAGATTGTTGACGTTTGACCAAAGTGTTATTGAAAGGGTTTCAACGTGACCAGAGCAACGTAGACACACTAAAGATGTGACCAAAGTGCCGTTATAATTGTGATAATGTGACCTAGGCACCAAAGACACATTGAAAGTGTGACCAAAGCACCATTTAAACAATGATAACGTGACCCAAGCACCATAGACATAGTGAATGTGTGACCAAAGCACCATTGAAACGGTGCTACTACGACCAAATTGCCATAAACACAGTTTAAGTGTGACAGAAGCATCATTGAAACAGTTGTATTCTGACAAAGACAACACATAGACATTCAACATGTGCCCAAAGTACCACTGAAACAGTAATAATGTGATCAAAGTACCATGTACACTTTGAAAGTGTGTCCAATGCACCATGTAAACAGTGATAATGTGACCAACGTACCATAGACACAGTAAAAGTGTGACGAAAACACCATTTAAACGATGATATTGTGACCTAAGTACCATACACAGTAAAAGTGTGACAAACGTACCTTTGAAACAATATTAATGTGACATAAGCACCATAGAAACCGTGAAAGTGCGGCCAAATCTCCATTGAAGAAGTGACAATGTGACCAAAGCACCATAGACACATGGACAATGTGACCACAGCATTATAGACACAGTGAAAGTGTGACCACAGCACCATTGAAACAATGATAATATGACCCAAACACCATCGATAGTGAAATTGTGACCAAAGTACCATTGAAATAGTGATAGTGTGACCTAAGCACCATAAACATAGTGAAAGTGTGACCAACGCAACATGAAAAGAGTAACAATGTGACTGAAGCACCAAAGACACATTCAAAGTGTACCCAAAGCATCATTGAAACAATGGTAATGTAATCAAAGCACCATAGACACAGCAAAAATGTGACTAACACACCATTGACACACTGATAATGTTACCTAAGCACCATAGAAACATGAGAAGTGTGAACAAACAACCACTGAAACAGTGAGACTGTGACATAAGCTCCATAGACAACGTGAAAGTGTGACCAAAGAACCATTGAAATAGTGATAATGTTAGCTAAGAACCATAGACACAGTGAAAGTGTGACCAGATCACAATTTAAAGAGTGATAATGTGACCAAAGAAACATAGACACGATAACATTGTGACCAAAGCACCATTGTAACAATGATAATGTGACCTATGCACAACAGCTACTGTGAACGTTTGACCAAAGCATCATTGAAAGAGTTATGACGTGACCAAACCACCATAGACGTGGTGAACTGTGATCAAAGTACCACTAAAACTGTGATAGTGTGACCTTAGCACCATAGACACAGTGAAAATGTGACCAAAGTACCATTGAATCAGTGCTACTGTGGCCAAAGCACCATAGACACAGTTACAGTGTGCCAGAACCACCAGAAAAATACTTATACTATGACCAAAGCAACAAAGACACATTGAACGTGTGACCAAAGTACCGTGGAAACAGTGATTATGTGATCAAACTACCATAGACACAGTGAAAGTGTAACCAAAGCACCATTGACTAAATTTATAATGTGACCTCATTCCATAGAAATGGTGAAAGTATGACCAACATACCATTGAAACCGTGATAATGTTGCCAAAGCACCGTAGACCTAGTAAATTTTTTACCAAAGCAACATTGAAACAGTGATAACATGACCTATGCACGATAGAAATATTGAAAGTGTAACCAACTCATCACTGAAACCGTGATAATGTGACCAAATCACCATGTACACAGTAAACGTGTGAGCTAAACACAGTTGAAGCAATGACAATGCGACATAAACACCATAGACACAGTGGAATTGTCACCAAGGCACAATTCAAACAGTGTTAATGTGACCTAAGCACCATAGACACAGTGAATGTGTGACCAAAGTACCACTGAAAGGTTATAATGTGACCTACGCATCATAGATACAGTGAAAGCGTGACCAAGGGACCATTGAAACTGTGACAATGTAACCAAAGCACCATATACATAGTATACGTGTGACCAAAGCACAATTAAAGTAGTGAAAATATCTCTAAAGCACAATAAACACAATGAAAGTGTGACCAAAGCACCATTTGAATAGTGATAATGTCACATCATCACCGTCTCAATGGTGCTTTGATCGTGCTTTCAATGGGTTTACGATGTGTTGGTCACGTTTCTTTGTTTTAATTTTGCTATTGTCACACTTTCACTGTGTCTTTGATGCTTACGTCACATCATTACCATTCCAATGGTGCGTTGGTCACAAGTTTACCATATCTATGGTGCTTAGGTCACATTATCACTATTCCAATGGTGGTTTAGTCACACTTTCATTATGAGTATGGTGGTAAGGTCACATCATCACTGTTTCAATGGTGCTTTGGTCACACTTTCACCGTGTCTATGGTACTTTGGTCACATTGGCACTAATTCAATGGTGCTTTAGTTACACTTTCACAGGGTATATGGTGTTTATGTCACATTCTCACTCTTTCACTGGTGCTTTTGTCTTACTTGTACTGTGTGTATGGTGCTTCAGCCACATAATCACTGCTTCAAATGTGCTTTGCTTTCCCTTTCACCGTGTCTTTAATGCTTTGGTGACATTATCACTGTTTTGATGGTGCTCAACTCATTTCTTTGCAGTGTCTATGGTGCTTTTGTCATGTTATCACAATTTCAATTGTGCTTTGGTCACACGTTCATAGTGTCTATACTGCTTAGGTCACAACATTACAGTTTCAATGGTGTTTCACTCACACTTTGACTCCGTCTTTGGTGCTTACGTCAAACTATAATTATTGATTAATGCTTTGGTCACACTTTCACTATGTCTATGGTGTGTATGTCACTTCATCACAGTATCAATGGTGCTTTGGTCACACTTTCACTATGTCTATGATGCTTTGGTCACATAATCATTGTTTGAATGGTACTTCGGTGACACTTTCATTGTGTCTATGGTGCTTATGTCACATTATCATTGTTTTAATGGTGCTTTAGTCACACATTCACTTTGTCGGGGTGCTTAGGTCATATTGTCACTGTTCCAATTATGTTTTGGTCACCCTTCCACAGTAACTATGGTGCTTTGGTCACATTTTCAATATTTCAATGGTGCTTTGGTTACACTTGCACCGTGTCTACGGCTCCTAGGTCACAGCATTTTTATTTCAACGGTGCTTTGCTCACACTTTAACTCTGTCTATAATACTTAGGTCATATTCTCACTGTTTCAATGGTGATTCGATAACATGTTCACTGTGTCTATGGTGCTTTCGTCCCATTATCATTGTTTCAAATGTTCATAGGTCATTCTTTCACTCTGTTATGGTGCTCAGGTCTCTCTGTCACTATTTCAATTGTGCCTTGGTCACACTTTCATTATGTATATGGTGCTTTGGTCACATTATCATTGTTTCAATGGTCCTTTTGTCATACTTTCACTGTGTTTTTGGTGCTTAGGTATCTTTAGCATTATTTCAATGGTGCATTGGTCACACTTTCAATGTGCCTATGGTTCTTTGTTTACATAATCACTGTTTCAATGGTGCTTTCCTCACGATATCACAATTTCAATGGTTCGTTGGCTACACCTTCACTGTGTCTACTGTTCGTATGTCACAATGTCACCAATCATATGGTCCTTTGATCATATGTTCACTTCTTCTGTGGTGCTTACCTTACACTTTCACGTTTTCAATGGTACTTTGGTCACAATTTTACTATGTCGGTGGTGCATTGGCCACATTATCACGGCTTCAGTGGCGTTTTGGTCACACATCCACTGTATCTATGGTTCTTAGCTCGGCTTATCTTTGTCTTGATGGTGCTTTGGTCTTACTTTCATTGTGTCTATGGTACTTTGGTCACATTATCTCAGTTTCAGTCTTGGTTTGGTCACACCTCCTTTGAATCTATGGTGACTAGGTCACGTTGTCACTGTTTCAATGGTGCTTTGGTCCCAATTTCACTTTGTCGTTTGTGCCTTGGTCATTTTTTCACTCTGTCTTTGTTGCTTAGGTCACATTAACACTCTTCCAATGGCGCTTTGGTGACACTTTCACAATGTCCATGGATCTTAGGTCACATTATCACTGTTTCAATGCTGCTTTGGTCACACTTCCACTGTGTCCATGTTGTTTTGGTCACATTGTGACTGTTTCAATGGTGCTTTGGTCACACTTCCACTGTGTCCGTGATAGTAAGGTCACATTATCAAAGTTAGAATGGTGCTTTGGTCACATGTTCAATGTGCTATGGTACTTTGTTCACAGTATTACTGTTTCAATGGTGCTTTGGTCACACGCATGTTGTGTCTATGTTGCTTAAGTCACATTCTCACCAATTCAATGGTGCTTTGGTCGTATTTTCACTGTGTATATGGTCCTCTGGTCACATTATAAGTGTTTCAATGGTGCTCTGGCCACACCTTCACCATGTCTTTTGTACTTGGGTAACATCATTACTGTTTCAATGGTACTTTGGGCACGCGTTTATGTGCCTATGGTGCTTTGGTCACATTATCATTGTTTCAATGGTACTTTGGTCATACTTTCACTGTGTATACGGTGCTTAGGTAATATCATTACTGTTGAAATGGTGCTTTGGTCACAATTATGTCACATTATCACTATTTCTTTGGTGATCTTGTCACGTTTTCACATTTTCTATGGTTTTAGGTCACATTTATACTGTTTTAATGGCGCTTTGATCATGCTTCCACTGTGTCTATTGTGCTTTGGCCACATTATCACAGTTTCAGTGGTGCTTTTATAACACTTTCACTGTGCCTATGGCCCATATGTCATTTAACATCTGTTTCAATTGTGCTTTGGTCACATGTTCACTTTATCAATGTTTTAATGGTTCTTTGGTCACATTGTCACAACGTCTATGGTACTTTTGTCACATAGTTACTGTTTCCACTGTGCGTTGGTCACACTCTCACTATGTCTATGATGTGTTGGTCACATCAACATAGTTTCATTGGTGATTGGAACACAAATTCACTACATATATGGTGTTTAGGGCACATAATCACTATTTTAATGCTACTTTGGTCACACTGTTAATGTGTCTATGGTGCTTTGGTCACATTATCGATGTTTTGATTGTGTTTTGGTCACACTGTCACGTTGTCTACGGTCATTGGTCACATTATCACTATTTCAATTGTGCTTTGGTCACACATTCACTGGGTCTACTGTGCTTAGGTCATATTATCACTGTTTTGATGGTGCTTTGGTCACGTTTTTATGTGTCTATGGTGCTTTTGTCACATTATCACTATTGTAATGGCATAGTCGTCACACTTTCACTGTGTCTATGGTGCTTTTGTCACATTATCATTATTTTAATGGTGGTTTGGTCACACCTTCACCGTGTCTATGGTGCTTTGGTCACATTGTCACTCTATCAATGGTTTGTTGGCCACAATTTCATTGTGTCTATGGTGCTTAGGTCACATTATCACTGATTCAAATGGTTCTTTTGTCACACTTCTACTGTGTCTATGGGGATTTGGTCTCGTTATCACAGTTTGAATGGGTCTTTTATTACACATTCACTCTTTGTATGGTGCTTTGGTCACATTATCACTGTTTCAATGGTGCTGTAGTTACAATTTCAATCTGTCCATGTTGATTTGGTGACATTGTCACTATTTTAATATTGCTTTGGTCACATTTCTATAGTGCTTATGTCACATTTACATTTTGCTAATGGTCCTTTTGTCACATTTTCACTGTGTCTGTACTGCTTAGTATCCGGAAACGAAATGACTCCAACAAGGTCCTCTCCAGCACCCCTCTGGTAATCTGAGTTCTCTATATGGGTTCAGATCTTTTGAACCCTCTTCGGCAAAACAGCCGATTGGGCACAACCATTGTACCAGAATCACGCTGTTCCTAATCTGGCGGTTGTGTTTCTACGTGTACGGCTAGCGGAAAGAAGCTATTGATAACTATCTTTGTTCTGCTCTGTTGTATGCACGAAGGATGTTTGTTCCATCCTGGAGTTAACCAGAATAGTGCTTCGCATCGTGTTACCTTTGATTCTCCGGCTTTGCCGCCGTGTCTTCGCTTCGCTCGCACCTCGTTCATTCTGTATTTCACAACCACTCTCTCTTAAAGCTATTTGCTCCGTCATTCTTCGCCCAATCACCTGCCAACCCATCACTCACTTTACCCTTGCTCCGTCTCACTAGACTTTGCCTACCTCGCGTTCTCGGCACCTCAACCTTCCTTAAGTTCAGTGACTATCTACTTGGAGCCGTTCACGCATTTCTGTTACGGTCATTGTATTGATGCAGTTGTGCACGTTGCGTTGCTTTTGCTTGCTTCTGCTATCCCTGTTGTCACACTTGCATTATTCTGACATGTTATCAGAGCATCAGGCAACATCACCTGGTGCCCCGTGACCTAGTCATCTTTCTGCTGCCGCCATCGCTTTACTTCTCTGATCTGTATTTCTCTGCCGCTGCGACTGCCACTTTGTGTCTCTCTGCTCCGCAAGTAGCTAGCATCAGCAGCACAGCTTGAGGTGCTCTTTGCGCTGGGGAAACATCTTGTCATCCTGAGAAAGCCTTGCACCCGTCCTGCGCCTACGGCCGTCAATTGCTGACTCGTCGTCAGTAACAGCCGCAAGTAGCTCTCGAGCCGCAATCTGCCATCATCATCCTGGAAGCTTCCTGGCACTTGCCACTTGCCGTCCCTCATCAGCCTAGCCTTCGTAAGCGCTTTTGCCTTCCTCGTCCTCTTCACCAGCATCATTTGCTCCATCCGCCTTGTCTACCTCAGTTCTCTCACGTTCATCACCCCGAGCCGCTTTCTCTCTCTGCCTCTGCTGGTCGTCAGCAATGGCAGGTTGCCTTCTATCATCAGGATATGGGACACTGCTAGTCTTCCTGCTTGTCGGTCCGGGGCCAAGTGGGGAACACGCTGTCACACTCTTGACTTTCACGGACCGGCATCCGTGTCAATCTCACGACCTGCCACGCTGCAGCTGGGTTCCTCTCGCTGTCAAGATATCGGACACCACCAGTCTTCCTACCCATTTGGTCTCAGGCCAATGGGGGAACAAGCCGTCACTCTCCCGACAATGAAGGAGCTGGTTGCCTCGCCGTGCATCCACTGCCGCTTCCACCCGCCCTGTCATTCGCCTTCTACAACCACTCTTCCATCACTCTCATTGCGTCATCGCCATCCTCATCAGCCTCCACATATCCTACTCATCCGCACAGCTTCCTCACCTCTTCATCCTCTACACCAACCTCATCTCAGCTTCTTGTGCCTCCTCTGAATTGCCTCTCATCAGCCTCTACTCCGTCATCGTCGGCATTGCCTCATAGCGCACGTGGTTTTGCCCTTGCACCCACTCAGCCATCAGTTGCCTTTCCGCCTTCATCTGCTTCTCATCTTTCGCTCGGCACAAGCTTCCGCCCAGTCGCATCATCCGTTCCGCGACGACCTGCACCCATGCCGAAAGTTCTAAGCACACGTGGTTTTGCCCATACACCCACTCAATTATCAGTCTTCTCTCCACATTCATTTGTTTTTCATCATCTGCTTGGCACAAGGATCCGCCCGGCCGCATCGCCTATTTTGTGACGGCCCGTGCCCACGCCAAAACTTCCGTAGCGCACGTGGTTTCCTCCCTGCGCCCACTTCATTGTCCACAACTTCCGTCTCCTCAGCAATCAAAAGCATCTATTACCAGTACAACGATCTGCACGAGCCAGCTGCCTGCTTCATTACAGCCTGCACCCACGCCAAGAGCAGATTTTCTCACGGCGTGTTGGCAATTGCCTTCCCCTTGCCGCGTTATGCTCCCCTACCTTGCAGCGCACAAGGTTTGGTCCCTGCGCCCACTATTTCATCATCAAATCATCCATCATCATCCGCTTTCATCCACTTGGCACACAGATCCGTCCGGTCCCATCGCCTGCGTCGGAATGACATGCGCCCATGCCGAAACCTCCGCAGCTCACGAGGTTTTGCCCCTGCGTCCACCCCTCCATCATCTGATCCTCCGCTCTCACATCATTCTCCACTCAATACACAAATCTGTCCAGTCGCGTTATCTGTTGCAGCATGTACCTCTCCGTCATCATCTGCCTCCAGAGCCTGCTTGTTCCTCCACTCCACAAGCATACCACTCCACTGTCTCCGCACTCACCAACAGCAGGTCGGACCTGTTATGGTGAAATTCAAAAAATCACCCACAAGCTGCCTCACATTCTCAAGAGTATCAACATGGCAGGATATGCCCTTGATTGGAAGCACATTTCAGAAGTCGATTAGTTTGGAGAAAACATCCACGACTGGTATGGAGGCATACAAGTCAAGACAAAGCAGTCATTCGTTCACGAGTACCAACTCTCCTTCTTCCCCAAGGAGTTTATGACAACCGCGGGTGTCCTCCAAGGGCCTGTACAACAACCCTTTGAAACATCAAGAAATGCCTCCGCCGCACCACCCATCCTTTCTACCATAGAATTGTCAACGAAGTTTCACCGGTCACGACTATGTGGCACACTCTGGTAGCAGCTGCGTGGGATCCAAATATCTATAACGAGATCGTCAGATCCCTCCATCGAGTGGAAACTCCCCACGTGAGACAACGCCAACAGCACACTATTGCCCATAGAGGCAGTCTGGATGCCGTACCTTGTCAGACTCAGGGGTCAGTCGGGAAAACAAATTACTCCAACAAGGTCCTCTCCAGCACCCCTCGGAAAATCCAAGCTCTCCATATGGGTTCAGATCTTCCGAGCCCTCCTCGGCAAAACAGCCGGTTGGTCATGACCATTGTACCATAGTCGAGCCGCCCCTAATAAGGCCATCACGTTGCTACGCGTACTGCTAGCGGAATGAAGCCATTGATAAGTATCTTTGCCCTCCTTTGTTGTGTATACGGAGGATGTTTATTGCCGCCATGAGTAAACCAGAACAGGTATTTGCATCCAGTTCCCCTTTGGTTCCGCGGCTTTGCCGCCCTGTCTTTGCTCTACTTGTACCTCCCTCATTCTGCCTTCACAAACCACTCTCTCTTAGAGCTCTTTCCTCCATCGTTCTTTGCCCAAGCACCTGCCGACCCATCACTAACTTTGCCCTTCCTCTCCCTCACTAGCTTCTATCGACCTAGTGTCCTTGCGTTTTCAATGGTGCTTTGGTCACATTTTTAGTGTGTCTATGGTGCGTTGGTCACATTATCATTATTTCAATGGTGCTTTGGTCACACTTTCACTTTGTCTATGGTACTTTGGTCATATTATTACAGTTTCAATGTGCTTTGGTCACACGTTCACTGTGTCTATGGTGCTTAGGTCATATTATCATTGTTTCAATGGTACTTTAGTCGCATTTTCACTGTGTCTACAGTGTTTCAATCAAATTATTAGTGTTTTAATGGTGCTATGGACTCCTTTTCACTATGCAGATGGTGCGTTGGTCACATTATCATTGTTTCAATGGTGCTTTGGTCACACCTTTACCGTGTCCATGGTACTTTGGTCAGATCATCAGTGTTTCAATGGTGCTTTTGTTGCAATTGTACTGTGTTTATGCTGCTTTCGTCAAATTACAAATGTTTAAATGTTGCGTTGGTCATTCTTTCACTGTCTCAATGGTGCCTTGGTATTGTATTACCGTTTCAATGGTGCTTTGGTCACACATTCACTTTGTCTATGGTGCTTATGTCGGATTATCATTGTTTCAATGGTACTTTGGTCACACTTTCACGGTGTCTATAGTGTTTTGATCAAATTATTACTGCTTTAATGGTGCTTTGGTCTCACTTTCACCGTGTCTACGGTGCTTTTGTCACACTATTACAGTTTCAATTGTGCTTTGGTCACACTTTCATTATGTTTGTAGCGCGTAGGTCACATAGTAATATTTTCAATGGTGCTATGGTCACACTTTCACTGTGTCTATGGTGCTTACATCACATTATCACTATTCAAATTGTATTGTGGTTACATTTTCACTGTGTCTATGATGCTTTGGTAACACTATCACTGTTTCAATGGTGCTTTGGTAAAACGTTCAATGTGTCTATAGTGCTTATGTTACATTATAACGGTTTTATATTGCTTTAGTTACCATTGCACGGTGTCTACGGTACTTTGGCTACATTATCACTGTTTAATGGTACATTGGTCACACTTTCAGTGTGTGTATGGTGCTTATGTAACATTATAACTGTTTGAATGGTGCTTTGGGCACACTTTCACTTTGTCTTTGGTGCTCTGTTCATATTATTACTGTTTGAACGGTACTTTGGTCACACTTTCACTGTGTCTACGGTGCGTTGGTCACATTATCACTGTTTCAATGGTTCTTTCGTCTCTTCCACAATGTCTATGGTGCTTTGGTAACATTCTCAGTGTTTCAATAGCGCTTGGGTTACTCTTCAACCGTGTCTATGTTGTTTAGGTCATCTTACCACCATTTCAATGGTGCTTTGGGCACACTATCACTGTGTCTATGGTTATTGGGTCACATTATCACTGTTTCAATGGTGCGTTGGTCACAGTTTCACGGTGTTCATGGTGCTTTGGTTACATTACTACTGTTTCAATGGTGCCCCAGTCACACTTTCACTGTTCCTATGGTGCTTAGGTCACATTATTACTCGTCCAAAGTTGCTTTGGTCACAATTTCATGGTGTATTTGGTGCTTAGGTCATATTGTCAATGTTTCAATTGTTCTTTTGTCACACTTTCCCTGTTTCTACGGTGCCTTTGTCATATTGTAAATGTGCTGTGATCATACTTCCACTGTGTTTATGGTGCTTAGGTAACATGATTACTGTTTCAAGGAAGCTTTGGCCACAGTTTCACTGTGTCTATCGTGCTTTGATAACATTCTCATTGATTCATTAGTGCTTTGGTTACACTTTCATTGTGTTTATGGTGCGTTGGTCACACTATCACTGCTTCATGTTGGCCCTATTGGGTGTGGAGGCACCCTCAAGGATGCCTATCTTTCACGGGTACACGCTACCAATGTTTGGGGGCAGCCAATGGACACATTTGGTGAAGAGTGTGGAGCACAATGACCACGAATGTGAGTGGGCAGAACACGTCATATTCAGTATACCAAAATAGAAACACGTTTATGTAACTTAGCATGGTGAGATTACATCATATCCGTATAGCCTGTGATCCAAGCTTTCCAACGCATCCATTCATATCCAAAATGGAGCGAAAGCCCCTACTACGGCTGTCAAAGAAACCCTTGGTGGAGCTGCCCACCTTGCCTTGCACGCTAGGCAATGGAAGGCGCATCGACGTTGACACGTTGAAGCGCCTTTTATCACCCAGAAGTCAAGGAGAAGATTGCCCTGGTCAAGGAGATATCTCTGGTTGCTTTCTTTGTGGCCGTGGTGCATTTAGAGCTCCTTGGGGAAAAAAAATGATCACTGGCGGTCCATTATTTTGCCACCCATGGTGGGTACCAGATTCCACCCACCCAACACCCGAACTTTGGGCTAGGCTAACTTTCTAGATACCGACTCACATCGAGCGATCTAAAAGCTCGATCCTGCATTGAAAAATCCAAGGAATCCAAATCTCTTGGTGCTTTGGTCTCATTATCACTGTTTCAATGGTGCATTGGTCACACTTTCACAGTTTATATGGTGCTTAGGTCACATTGTCACTGTGTCAATGGTGCTTTGGTCACTCTATCATCATATCTTTTGTGTTTAGGTCACATTGTCACTGTTTCAATGGTACATTGGTCACATCAATTTTGTGTCTATGGTGCTTTGGTAACACTACGGAAAATTCAATAATATCTTGGTCACACTCTCACGGTATCTACGATGCTTATGTCACATTATCACTGTTTCAATGGTGCTTTATACATACTTTCATTTTGTCTATGGTGCTCAAATCACATTATCTCTGATTTGATGGTGTTTTGGTCACGCTTTCCTGTGTCTACGGTGTTTTGTTCACATTATCACTGTCTCAATGGTTCTCTTGGCACGTTTTCACTGTGTCTATGGTGCTTAGGCCACATTGTTAGTGTTCCAATGGTGTTTCCGTCACACCTTTCTCGTGTCTATGGTGCTTTGGTCGCATAATCATTGTCTCAATGGTGGTTTGTTTAGCATTTCTTTGTGTTTATGGTGCTTAGGTCAAGTTACATCTGTTTCAATTGTGCTTTGGTCACACTTTGATTGTTTCTACGGTGCTTAGGTCCCATTATCACTAATTTAATGGTGATTTGGTTACATGTTTCACTGTGTATATGGTGCTTTGGTCACATTATCACTGTTTCAATGGCGCCTTAGGCACACTTTAACCGTGACTATGGTTTTTATGTCACATTATCACTCTTTCATGGTGCTCTGTTCACACTTTCACTGTGTCTATGGTACTTTGGTCACATTATAGATGTTTAATGGTGCTTTTGGTCACATTGTAAGTGTGTCTTCAGTGCATAGGTCACATTATCATTGTTTCTATGGTCTTTTGGTTCCACATTCACTGTGTCTATGGTGCTTTGGTCCCATTTTAAATGTTTCAATGGTGCTTTTATGATACTTTCAATGTGTCTATCGTGCTTTGGTCACATTATCACTAACTGAATGGTGCTTTGATGAAACGTTCACTATGTCTATGGTGTTTGGTCACATTATTGATGTTTCAATGGCGCTTTAGGCACACTTTAACCGTGTCCATGGGTTCTAGGTCACATTATAACTCTTTCATGGTGCCCTGGTCCCACTTTCACTGTGTCTATGGTGCTTCGGTCACACTATAGATGTTTTAATGGTGCTTATAGTCACACTTTAAGTGTTTCTTCAGTGCTTAGGTCACATTATCATTGTTTCAATAGACTTTTGGTTACACTTTCAATGAGTCTATGGTGCTTTGGTCCCATTTCAAATGTTTCAATAGTGCTTTTATCATACTTTCACTGTGTCTTTCGTGCTTTGGTCACATTATCACTCTTTCAATGGTGCTTTGGTCATATTTTCACGGTGTCTATGGTGCTAGGGTCACATTATCACTATTTCAATGGTGCTTTGGTCACACGTTGACATTGTGTATGATTGTTAGGTCACATCATCACTGTTTCAATGGTGTTATGGTCACATGTTCACTATGTATACAGCCTTATGGTCATATTATCACTATTTTAATGATGCTTTGGGCACACGTTCACTATGTCTATGGTGCTTTGGTCAAATTATTACTGTTTCAATGGTGCTTTGGTCACACTTTAATTGTGTCTATGGTGTTTTTGGTCACAATATCACTACTTTACTGGTGCTCTGGTCACATTTTCACTGTGTGTATTGTCTTTTGGTCACATTATCACTGTTTCAATGGTGCCTTGATCACACTTTCTGTCTTTCTATGGTGCGTATGTCACACTAGTACTGTTTGATGGTACATTGGTCACACTTTCACTGTTTCTCTGGTGTATTGGTCAAATTGTCGCTGTTTCAATTGTACTTTGGTCACACTTTTACTGTGTCTCTGGTTCTTTGTTCACATTATTATCGTTTTAATGGTGCCTTTGTCACACTTCCACTCCGTCTATGGTGCTTAGGTCACAGTATCTCTGTTTCAATGATGCTTTGGTCATACGTGTTGTGTGTATATGGTGCTTCGGATACATTATCACTGTTTCAATGATGCTTTGGTCATAGTTTTGACGTGTCTCTGGTGCGTAGGTCACATTATCACTATTTCAATGGTGTATTGGTCACATTTGTATGTGTCTATGGTATTTTGGCCATATTATCACCATTTCACTTGTTCTTTGGCCACACTCTTACTGTGTCTATGGTGCTTAGGTCACATTGGAAGTGTTTTGATTGTGCTTTGGTCACACCCTCCTCATGTCCACGGTGCTCTCTTAATGTTATCACTATTTTGATCGTGATTTGGTCACACTTTCAGTGTGTCTATGGTGCTTATGTCACATAATCACTGCTTCAATGGTTCTTTGGTCACACGTTCACTGTGTCTATGGTGTGTAGGTCACATTACCACCATTTCAATGGTGCTTTGGTCACCCTTTCAATGTGTCTATTCAGCTTGGTCACATTATCCCTGTTGTTATGGTGATTGGTCACATTATCACTGTTTCAATGGTGCTTTTGTCACGTGTTCACTGTGTCTATACTGTTTTGGTCACATTCTCACTGCTACAATGAAGCTTTGGTGAAACGTTTACTGTGTCCATTGCTTAGGTCACATGATTTCTGTTTTAATGGTGCATTAGTCACATTTTCAATGTGTCTATTGTGCTTAGTTCACACTCTTCCTTTTTCAATGATCCTGTGGTCTTACTTTGATTGTGTCTATTGTGATTAGATCACACCATTACTGTTTCAATAGTGCTTTGGTAACACTTTCACTGTGTCTATGGTCCTTTTATGGTGCTTTGGTCACATCATCACCATTTCAATTGTCCTGTCGTCATGTTCACAGTGTTTATGGTGCTGTGGTCCCATTATCAATATGTTAATGGAACTTAGGTAATGCTTTCACTATGTCTTTAGTCCTTATGTCACAAAATCACTATTTCAATAGTGCTTTGCTCGCACTTTCACTGTGTCTACGATGCTTAAGTCATATCATCACTGTTTCAATGGTGTTTTGGTCATACGTTTATGTATCTGCCCTGCTTAGGTCACCTCATCACTGTTTCAATGGTTCTTCGTTCACAGGCTGACTGTGTCTATGTTGCTTTGGTCACATTATCACTTTTTAAAGGTGCTTTGGTCACATTTTCACTGTGCATATGCTGCTAATGTCGTATTATCACTGTTTGAATGGTGCTTTTTTCACACTTTCTCGGTGTCCATGATACTTAGGTCCTATTTCACTAGTCTAGTGGTGCTTTGGTCACTCTTTCAATGTGTCTATTGTGCTTAGTTCACACCATCACTGTTTCAGTTGAGCTTTGGTCACACTTTCACTATGTGTATGGTGCGTTGGTCACGCTATCACTGTTCAATGGTGTTGTCGTCACTTCCACTGTATGTATGGTCCTTATGTCACATTATCACTGGATAACGTTATTATGGTTTAAATGGTGCTTTGGTCATACTCTCACTGTGTTTATGGTGTTTAGGTCCCATTGTCACTGTTTCAATGGATCCTTGGTCACAGTTTCACTAATTCCATTGTCACATTACCAATATTTTAAGGGTGCTTTGGTCACACTTTCACTGTGTCTATGGTGTTTTGGTCACGTGGTCACTGTTCCAATGGTGCTTTGATCACGATTTCAATATGTCTATTGTGCGTTGGTCACCTTGTCACTGTTTTAATGGCGCTTTGGTCACACTTTACCTGTGTCTATGGTGTTTACGTCACATTATCACTCTTTCAATGGTACCCTAGTCACACTTTCACTGTGTCCATGTGACTTTGGTCACATTATAAATGTTTTAATGGTACTATGGTGACACTTTCACTGTGTCTATGGTACTTATGTCACATTGTTATTGTTTCAATGGTGTTTGTTTTGCACTTTCACTGTGTCCGTTGTGCTTTGGTCAATTTATCACTGTTTCAATGGTGCTTTAGTGACACTTTCATTGTGTCTATGGTTTATAGGTCGCATTATCAATGTNACATTATCACTCTTTCAATGGTACCCTAGTCACACTTTTACTGTGTCCATGTGACTTTGGTCACATTATAAATGTTTTAATGGTACTATGGTGACACTTTCACTGTGTCTATGGTACTTATGTCACATTGTTATTGTTTCAATGGTGTTTGTTTTGCACTTTCACTGTGTCCGTTGTGCTTTGGTCAATTTATCACTGTTTCAATGGTGCTTTAGTGACACTTTCATTGTGTCTATGGTTTATAGGTCGCATTATCAATGTTTTAATGGTGCTTTGATCACACTCTCATTGTATCTATGGTGCTTATGTCACATTAGCATTGTTAACATGGAACGTTGGTTGCACGTATGCTATTTCTATGTTGCTTTGGTCACATCATCACTGTTCCAATGGTACTTTGGTCACACTTTCACTAAACATATGGTGCTTTGATCACGTTGTGATGGTTTCATTTGTGCATTGATAAAACTTTCATTGTTTCTTTGGTACTTTGGTCACATTATCACTATTTCAATGGTGCTCTCATCACACGTTCATTATGTCTTTGGTGCTTAGGTCACATTTCCGCAATTACAATGGTGCTTTGGTCACATATCAACTGTGTCTATGGTACGTTGGTCAAATTATCACTTTTGGATTGTGTTTTGGTCACACTTTTGCTTTGTCTATGGTATTTTGTTCACATTATCATTGTTTCAATGGTGCTTTGGTCATACTTTCACTGTGTATGTGTTGCTAAGATCACATTATCATTGTTTCAATGGAGCTTTGGTCATATTTCGATTGTGTTTATGGTGTTTTAGTCACATTCGCACCGTTTCAATGGTGCTCGGGTCACACTTTCACTCTGTCAATGGTGCCTTTGTCACCCTTTCACTGCGTGTGTGGTCCTCAGGTCACATTATGACTGTGTCAATCGTGATTTGGTCACACTTTCACTGTCTATGGTACTAAGTTCACATGCCCATTGTTGCAATGGTGCTTTGGTAGTACTTTCACTGTCTATGCGATGCTTTGGTCATTGTATATTTATTTCAATGGTTCTTTGATAGCACTTTCATTGTGTGTAGGGTGCTGTGGTCACATTGTCACTGTTTCAATGGTGCTTTTGTCACACTTCTACTTTGTCTATGGTTATTTGGTCACATTAGCACTGTTTCAACGGTACTTCTATAACACTTTCACTATGTCTATGGTGCTTAGGTCACATTATCCTTGTTTTAGTGGTGCTTTAAACACACTTTCACTTTGGTTATGGTGTGTATGTCACATTATCAATAGTTCAATGGTGCTTTGGTCACACTTTCATTGTGTCCATGGTGCTTAGGTCACATTATAACAATTTCAATGGTGCTGTGGTAACAGTTTCATTGTGTCTATAGTGCTTAGGTCACATTATCACTGGTTTAGTGTCACATAGGTCACACATTTACTGTGTGTATGGTGCTTTGGTCACATTATGGTGTTTTGATAGTGATGTGGTCGCACTTTCAATGTATCTATAGTGCTTATGTCATATTATCACTGTTTCCATGGTTCATTGGTTACACTTTTATGTGTATATGGTTTTTTGGTCATAGTATCATAGCTTCAATGAAACTTTGGTCACACTTTCAAAGAGTCTATGGTGCTTAGGTCACATAATCACGGTTTAAATGGTGCGTTGGTCACACTTTCACCTTGTCTATGGTGTTTTGGTAACACCATCAGTATTTCGATGGTGCTTTGGTCACCTTTTCACTTTGTCTATGGTATTCTGGTCTCATTACAACTATTTCAATGGTGCTTTGGTCACACCTTCACTGTGTCCATGCTACTTAGGTCATATCATCATTGTTTCAATGGTGCTTGGGTCACACTTTCATGGTGTATATGGTGTTTTGGTCACATTATCACTGTTTCAATGGTACATTGGTCATACGTTTACTATGTCTATGGTCCTTATGTCACATTTACATTGTTTCAATGGTGCTTTGGTCATACTTTCACAATGTCTATGGTGCTCTTGACACATTATCACCATTTCAATAGTTTTTTGGTCATAGGTGTAGTTTGTCTATGGTACATAGGTAATATTATTACTGTTGCAATAGTTCTTGGCTCACACTTTCACTGTGTCTACGGGACTTTGGCCATATAATCACTATTTCAGTGGTGTTTTGTTCTCACTTTCACTGCGTCTATTGTGCGTTGGTCACATTATCACTATTTCGATGGTGCATTGGTCACACATTCACTGTGTCTTTTGTGCATTGGTCACATTATCACTGTATGAATGGTGCATTGGTCACACTTTTAGAGTGCCTATGGTGTTTTGGTCACATTATCACTGTTTCATTGGTGCTTTGGCACACATCAACTGTTCCTATGGTGCTTTGGTCACATTGTCATTGTTTCGGTGGTGCTTTGGTCATACTTTTATTGTGTCTATGGTGCTTATGTCACATTATCACTTATTCGATGGTGCTTTTGTCACACTTTCACTTTGTCTATGGTGCTTGTGTCACAGTTTCACTGTTTCAATGGTGCTTTGGTCACACTTTCACTGTTTATATGGTGCTTATGTCATATTATCTCTCTTTCAATGATGCTTCAATCACACTTTCACTGTGTCTATGGTGCTTAGGTCACATCATCATTGTTTAAATGGTGCTTTGGTCACACTTTCATTGTATCTATGGTGCTTTGGTCACATTATCACTGTTTCTGTGGTGTTTTGGTCACATTCCCAACATGTCTATGGTGCTTATGTCACATAATCACTGTTTAAATGATGTCTTGGTCACACTTTCAATGTGTCTATGGTGCCTAAGCCACATTATCACTGTTTGTATGGTAATTTGGTCACACCTTCAATGTGTCTCTGGTGCTTTGTTCACATCATCATGGTTTCAATGTTGATTTGGTCATACTTTCACCGTATATATGGTGCTTTGGTCACATTACCACTATTTTACTTGTGCTTTAGTCAAATATTCACTGTGTCAATGGTGCATAGGTTACATTATCACTATTTCAATTGTGCCTTTGTCACACTTATGCTGTATTCGTGGCACGTTTGGTCACATTATCACTGTTTCAATGGGTTTTTGTCACAATTGCACTGTGTCTATGCTACTTTGGTCTCATTATTACTGCTTCAATGGTGCTTTGGTCACACTTTCAATGTTTATATAGAGCTTAGGTCTCATTATTACTATTCCAAGGGTGTTTTGGTCAAACTTTCAATGTGTCTATGGTGCTGAGTTCACATTATCCCTATTCAAATGGTGATTTGGTCACACTTTCTCCTTTTCCATGGTCCTTATATCACCTTGTCATTATGGCTATGGTGCTTTGGTCACATTCTTACTTTTTCAATGTTGATTTGGTCACTTTCACTGTGTGTATGGTGCTTTGGTCACGTTATCACTGTTTCAATGGTGCTTTGCTCGCATTTCACTATGTATATGGTACTTTGGATACATTATCACTGTCCTAATGGTGCTTTGGTCACTTTTTCAGTATGTATGTAGTGCTTATATCACATTGTCACAGTTTCAATGGTGCTTTGGTCACACTTTTACCGCATCTCTGGTGCTTAGGTCACAATGTCACTATTCTAATGGTGCTTTGGGCACACTTTCAATGTGTCCATGGTGGTTAGGTCACGTTGTCATTATTTCAATGGTACTTTGGTCACTTTCACTGTGTTTTTGGTGCTTAGGTCACATTACCATTGTTTCAATGGTGCTTTGGTCACTTTCATTGTGTCTTTAGTGCTGAGGTCATGTTATCACCGTTTAAATAGTGCTTTAGTCACATGATCACTGTGTCTATAGTGCTTAAGTCATAAAATCAATGTTTTGATTGTGCTTTGGTCACACTTTCATTGTTTCTATACTTCTTAAGTCACGTAGTCACTGTTTCAATACCGCTTTGGTCTTGCTTTCAATGTGTTTACTAAGCTTTGGTAGCATTATCACTGTTTAAATGGTGCTTTGGTCACACATTCACTATGTCTATGGTGCCTAGGTCACATCATCACTGTTCAATGTGCTTTGGGCACCCTTTGATTGTGTATATGGTGCTTGGGTCACATTGGCACTGTTTCAATGGTGCTTTGGTCACACTTAACCATGTCTAAAGAGCATATGTCACATTACCACTTTTCAATGGTGCTTTCGTCTTACTTTCACTGTGTCCATGGTCCGTATGTCACTACCTCACCGTTTCAATTGTGCGTTGGTCACATTTCATTATGTCTATGGTGCTTTGGTCACATTGTCACTGTCTGAATGGTGCTTTGGTCACACTGTCACTATGTCTATCCTACTTATGTCACATTATCATTGTTTCAATGGTACTTTGGTCACTCTTTCAATGTGTCTATTGTGCTTGGTTCACATTATCACTATCTTGATGGTGCTTTGGTCACACTTTCACGGTGTCCATGGTGCTTTAGTCGTATCATCACTGTTTCAATGGTGCTTTGGTAACAATTTTGATGTATCTATAGTGCTGAGGTCACATTATCACTGTTTGAATAGTGCTTTGCTCACGTTTTCACTGTGTCTATGGTGCTTAGGTCACAATATCACTGTTTCTATGGTGCTTTGGTCACACTTTCATTGTGTCTATAGTCCGTAGGACACGTCATCACGGTTTCAATGGTCCTTTGGTTACACTTTCACTGTGTCTATAAAACGTTGATCATATTATCACTATTTCAATGGTACTTTGGACAGAGTTTCACTTTGCCCATGGCGCGTATGTCAAACTATCACTGTTTCACTTGTGCTTTGGTCACCCTTTCACTGTGGCTATGGTGCTTGGGGCACATTATCACTCTTTGAAGGGTGCTTTGGTCACACTTTAACCGTGTATATGGTGCTATGGTTGCATTATCACTGTTTCAATGGTCTTTTGGTCACAGTTTCACTATGTCTATTGTGCATAGGTCTCATTCTCACTGTTCCAATGGTACTTTGGTCATTTTTTCACTGTGTCTATAGTGCTTAGGTCACATTATCATAGTTTCAGTGGTGCTTTGGTCACACTTTCACTGTCTCTATGGCGCTTTGGTCACATTATCACTGTTGCAATGGTAATCTGGTCACACATTCACTGTGTCCATGGTGCTTAGGTCACATCGTCACTGTTTGAATGGTGCTTTGGTCACATTTTCATCATGTGTGTGGTGCTTTGATCATATTATAACTGTTTTAATGGTGCTATAGTCACACTTCCACTGTGTCTATGCTACTTTGGTCACAAAACTGCATTTTCAATGGTGCTCTGGTCACGTTTTCACTGTGTCCATGGTGCTTAGGTCACATCACCACTGTTTCAGTGGTGCTTTGGTCACACTTTCACTTTGTCTCTGGTGCTTAGGTCACATTATCACTGTTCCAATGCCGCTTTGGTCACACTTTCAGTGTGTCTATGGTGTTTGGGTCACATCATCACTGTCTTCATGGTGGTTTGTTTACATCTTCACTGTGTCTTCGGTGCTTTGGTCACATTCTCACTGTTTCAATGGTGTTTTGGTCACTCATTCATTATGCCTGTAGTGCTAAGGTAACATTTTAAATGTTTCAATGGTGTTTTGGTGTCACTTTCACTGTGTCTATGGTCCTTTGGGGACATTGCCACTGTTTCAATGTTTGTTCAGTTCCACTTTCAGTGTGTCTTCAGCGCATAGGTAACATTATCACTATTTCGAGGGTTATTTGGTCACACTTTCACCGTGTCTATGGTGCAATAGTCACATTATCATTATTTCAATGGTGCTTTGGTCACCCTTTCACTGTGTTTATGGTGCTTTGGTCATTATCACCATTTGAATGGTGCGTTGGTCACAACTTCACTATGTCTTTAGTGCTTTGGTCACATTATCAGTATTTCAATGGTACTCTCGTCACACATTCACTTTGTCTATGGTGCTTTGATCGCATTATCACTGTTTTATTGGTGCTTTAGTCACACTTTCACATTGTATATGGTGTTCAGGTCACATCATCACTGTTTCAATGGTGCTTTGGTCATACGTTCACTATGTCTATGGTGCTTTCGTCACATGATCACTGTTTCAATGGTGCTTTGGTGACACTTTCATTGTATCTATGGTCCTTTGGTCACAGTATAACTGTGTCAATGGTGCTTTTGTCACAATATCACTGTTTGTATATTGTCTAGGTTGCAATATTTGTGTTTCAATGTTGCTTTTGGTCATACTTACATTGTTCCTAAAGCACTTAGGTCACATTTTCACTATTTCAATGGTGCTTTGGTCAAACGTTCAATGTGTCTACACTGAGGTCACATAATCACCAATTCAATGGTCCTTTGTTCACACTTTCATTGTGTCTATGGTGCTTAGCTCAAATTATCACCATTTCAATGGTACCTTGGTCACACTTTCGTTTTGCCTATGGTGCCTTGGTCACATTATCACTGTTTCAATGGTGCTTTGGTCAAGTTTTCACTTTGTCTATGGTGCTTAGGTCACATTGTTAGTGTTTTCGTGGTGCGTTGGTCACACATTCATTGTGTCTATGGTGTCTAGGTCACATTCTCATGATTTTAATGGTGTTCTAGTCAAACGTTCACTGTATCTATAGTGCTTAAGTCAAGCGTTCATACTTACAATGGTAATTTGGTCACACTTTCACTGTATATATGGTGCTTTGGTCACATTGTCACTGTTGGAATGGTGTTTTGGTCACAAGGTGAGTGTGTCTATGGTACCTAGATCACATTATCACCGTTTCAATGGTGCCTTAATTATACTTGCACTGTTTCTATGGTGCATTGGTTACAGTACAGCTTATTCAACGGTGCTTTGGTCACACATTCACTCTGTCTATGGTACTGAGGTCACATTACAACTGTTCCAATTGTGCTTTCATCACACTATCACTATACCTGCAGTGTTCATGTCACATTTCTACTGTTTCAATGGTATTTTGGTCACACGTTTACTATGTCTACAGTACTTTGGTCATATAATCACTTTTTCAATGGTGCTTTGGTCACAATTTCACTATGTCTATGGTGCGTTTGTCGCATTATCACCGTTTCAATGGTGCTTTTGTCACAATTTGTCTCTGTTTATGGAGCTTTGGTCACATTGTCAGTTTTTCAATGGTGCTTTGGTCACACTTTACCTGTGTTTATGGTACTTTGGTCAAAGCATCAATGTTTAAATGGTGCTTTGGTCACACTTTCACAGTGTCGATGGTGCGTTGGTCGTGTTATTGCTGTATTTATGGTATGTTTGTCACACGTACACTGTGTCTATAGTGATTTGGTTACATTATCACCGTTTCAATGGTTATTTGGTCGTACTTTCAACATATATATGGTGCTTTTATCACATTGTCATTGCTTGAATGGTGCTTTGGTCACACTTTCACTGTTCTTATCGCGCGTTGTTGACATCATCGCTTTTTCAATGGTACTGTGGTCACATTGTCAGTGTGTCTATAGTGCGTTGGTCACATTATTACTATCTAAACGCTGCTTTGGTCACACTTTCACTTAGTTTCTGATGCTTTGGTCACTATCTGATTGTTTCAATGGTGCTTTGGTCACACATTCATTGTGTCTATGGTGTTTAGGCCACAGTAACAATGTTTCAATGGTGATTTGGTCACTCTTTCACTGTATATATGGTTCTTATGTCACACTATCACCGTTTGAGTGGTGATTTAATCGCACTTTCACCATGTCCATGGTGCTTATGCCACATTACCATTGTTTTAATGGTGCTTTGGTCACTCTTTCACAATGTCTATGGTACTTTGATCACATTATCATGTTTTATTGGTGCTTTTGTTACACTTTCACTCTGTCTATGGTGGTTAGGTCACACATCACCGTTTTCATGGTGCTTTGGTCATACTTTCAGTGTGTCACGTGCTAAGGTCACATTATCAGTGTTCTGTTGGTGCATTGGTCACACTTTCAATGCGTCTATAGTGCTTACGTCACATTATCATCATCTCAATGGTGCGTTCGTCACGTTTTCACTTTGTCTACGGTGCTTCTGTAACATTATCACTGTTTCAATGGTGATTTGGTCACACTTTCACTGTGTATATAGTGCTTTGGTCATATTATCACTGCTTCATTGGTGCTTTGGTCACACTTTCACCATTTCAATGATGCTAATGTTACATTGTCCATGTTTCAATGGTGTTTTGGTCACACTTTCACTCTGTCTAAGGTTCGTATGGCATAGTTTCACTGTTTAATTGTACTTTTGTCACACTTTCACTGTGTCTGGTGATTTTGTCACATTTTCACTGTTTCAATGGCTCTTTGGTTGCACATTAACTGTCTTTAAGGTATTCATGTCACATCATCACTGTCTCAATGGTGCTTTGGTCACATTATCACTGTTTCAATGGTGTTTTGGTCACAATTCAATTGTGTCTATGGTGTTTAGGTTACAGTAACACTGTTTCAATGGTGCGTTGGTGACACCTTCACTGTGGCTATGATCCTTTGGTCACATTATCATCGTTTCAATCGTGCTTTGGTCACACTTTTACTTGGTCCATGGTGCTTACGTAGCATTGTCACTCTTTCAATAGTTCGTTGGTTACGTTCACTGTGTCTATGGTGCTTATGTCACATTAACACTCTTACAATGGTGCTTTGGTCACACTTTCACCTTGTCTACATTGCTTTGGTTACATCATCACCGTTTCAATGGTGCTTTGATCACACTTTCCCACTCACTATGGTGCTTTGTTCACATTATCACTGTTTCAATGGTACTTTGGTCACACTTTCACTGTGTCTATGGTACTTTGGTCAGATTATCACTATTTTAATGGTGCTTTGATCACATCTTCACTGTGTCTATGCTGCTTATGTCCCATTCGCACAGTTTCAATGCTGTTTTGGTCACACGTTCACTGTGTCCATGGTACCCAGGTCACATTATTACAGTTTCAATGGTGCTTTGTTCACACGTTCATTGTGTCTACGATGCGTTGGTCACATTATCACTTTTTAAGTGGTGCTTTGGTCACAATTTAAATGTGTAAATGGCGCTTCAGTCACATTATAATAGTTTTCATGGTTCATTGGTCACACTTGCACTATGTCTATGGTGCACTGGTCACTCTATCAAAGTTTAAATGGTGCTTTGGTCAAACGATCATTGTGTCTATGGTGCTTTTGTAACATTATCGCTCTTTCATGGTGCTTTGGGCAGACTTTCATTGTTCAATGGTACTTACGTTATACTATCGCTGTTTCAATGGTGGTTTGATCAAACTTTCACTGTATTCTTGGTGCCTATGTAACATTTTCACTCTTTCGATGGAGCTTTAATCACACTTTCATTGTGTCTATGGTTCTCAGGTCACATTATCAATGTTTCACTGGTGAATTTGTCACACTCTCAGTGTCTCCATGGTTCTTAGGTCGCATTATCAGTGTTTCAATGGTTCTTTAGTCACACGTTTGGTGTGTCTATAGTGCTTAAGTCAAATAATCATCATTCCAATGGTGCTTTGGTCACATTTGCACTTTGTCTATGGTCTTTAGGTTGCATTATCATTGTTTCAATGGCGATTTGGTCACACTTTAACTGTATCTATGGTGGTTAGGTCACATTATCAATATTTCAATTGTATCTTGGTAACACTTTTGCTGTGTCTATGACGCCAAGGATACATGAACATTGTTTCAATGGTATTTTAGTAACTTCTTAACTGCGTCTATGGTGTTTAAGATGTATTCTCACTGTTTCAATGGTGCTTTGGTCACCGCTCACTATGTCTATAGTTCTTATGTCGCATTATCACTGTTTCAATGGTGCTTTGGTCACCCTTTCTCTGTGAAAATGGTGCTTTTGTCACATATTCAGTGCTTCAATGTTGCTTTGGTCACACTTTCACGGGGTGTATGGTGCTTAGGTCACATTATCACGTTGTCAATGGTTCTTTGGTATCAGTTTCATTCTCTCTATGGTGCTGAGGTCACATTATCACTGTTTCAATGGTGCTTTGGTCACACTTTCACTCTTTCTGTGGTGCTTTGGTCAATTTATTAATGTTTTAACTGTGATCGGTCACACGTTTATTGTGTCTACGGTGCGTTGGACACATCATCACTGTTTCAATGGTACTTTGGTAGACATTTCACGGTGCCTATGGTACGTTGGCTACAGAATCACTGTTTCAATGGTGGTTTGGTCACACTTTCAATCTGTCTATGGTGCGTTGGTAACATTATCATTGTGTCAATGGTGTTTTAGTCACACTGTCACTGTGTGTGTGGTGCTTTGGTCACATTATCAATGTTTAAACGGTTCTTTGGTCACACTTTCACCGTGTCTAGATTGCTTTGGTCACATTATCACTGTTTCAATGGTGCTTTGGGCACACGTTCACTGTGTCCATAGTGTTTTGGTTACATTATCACTGTTTCATTGGTGCTTTGGTCACTTTTACAATGTTGATGGTGCTTTGGTCACATTATCACCGTTTCAATGGTGCTTTGATCACACTTTCACTGTGTCTATAGTGCTTGGGTCACGTTATCACTCTTTTAATGGTATGTTGGTCAAATGCTACTGTGTTTTTAGTACTTTCATCAAACTACAATTGTTTAAATGGTGCGTTGGTCACACTCTCACTGTGTTTATGGTGCATAGGTCACTGTATCACAGCTTAGATAGTGCTTTGGTCACACGTTCATTGTGTCTATGGTACTAATGTCTCCTTGTCATTGTTTCAGTGGTGCTTTGGGCAGACTTTAAATATCATGTGGTGCGTAGCTTACATAATTACTGTCCAAGTGGTGCATTGGTTACACTGTCACCGTATCGATGGTGCCTAGGAAACATTATCGCTGTTTGATTGGTACTTTAATCACACCTTCGCTGTGTCTATGGTACTTAGGTCACATTATCATTATTTCAATTGTGCTTTGGTAAAATGTCTACCGTGTCTATGATACTTTGGTCACATTATCACGGTTTCACTGGTTATCTTCTCACACTTTCAATGTGTCTATGGTGTTTATGTCACATTATTACTATTCAAATTGTGCTCTAGTCACAGTTTCACTACGTCTATGGTACTTGGGTTATATCATCACTGTTTCATTGGTGCTTTGGTCATACGTTCACTATGTCTCTGGTGCTTAGGTCACAATATCACTGTTTAAATGGTGCATTTGTCACACTTTCACCGTCTCTATGGTACGTTGGTCACATTTTCAGTGTTCCAATGGTGCTCCGGTCACACCTTCACTATTTCCATGGTGCTTTGGTCAAAACATCACATTTTCAATGGTTATTTGGTCACATTTTTACAATGTCTATGGCGCTTTGGTCACATTATCACTGTTTCAATGGTTCGTTGGTCATAGTTTCACTGTGTCTTTTGTGCTGAAGTCACATTATCAGTGTTTCAATGGTGCGTTGGTCACACTTTCATAGTGTATATGCTGTTTATGTCACATTTCACCATGTAATTGGTGCTCAGGTCACACTTTAACTGTACCTATGAAGCTTTGGTCGCGTTATCATTGTTTCGTTGGTGCTTTGTTCACACTTTAACCATGTATATGGTGTTAAGGTCACAATATCACTGTTTCAATGGTACTTTGGTCACACTTTAACCATGTCTCTTGTGCTTAGGTAACATTATACTTGTTTGCATGGTGCTTTAGTCACACTTTCCCTATGGCTATGTTGCATTGGTTACATTATCACTATTTCAACGGTGCTTTCACCACACGTTCATTGTGTCTATTGTTCTTAGGTAACACTATCACTGTTTCAATGTTGCAGTGGTCACACTTTCATTGTGTCTACTGTGCTCTGGTCACATTATCACAGTTTCAATGGTCCGTTGGTTACACTTCAATTGTGCCTATGGTGCTTAAGTCACATTATCACTATGCTTATGGTGCTTAGGTCACATTTTCACTGTTTCAATGATGCTTTGGTAACACTTTAATGTGCCTTTGGTGTTTTGGTCACATTATCATTGTTTCAATGTTGCCTTGGTCACACTCTCATTGTGTCTATGGTGCTTTTATCACATGATCACTGTTTCTATGGTGCTTTGTTTACACCTTCAATGTGTTTATGGAGTTTTGGTCACATTATCACTGTTCAATGGCGCTTTGGTCACATGTTTACTGTGTCTTTGGTGCTTATGTCACATTATCACTGCTTCAATGGTGCTTTGATCAGAATTTCACTTTGTATATGGAGCTCATGTGATATTATCACTGTTTCAATGGTCCATTGGTCACAATTTCACCGTGTCTATGGTTCTTTGGTTGCATGCTCACTGTTTGAATGATGCTTTGGTGACAATTTCACTTTGTGTGTGGTACAGCGCTCACATTGTTATTGTTTCAAAGGTGCATTGGTCAAACGTTCTTTGTGAACATGGTGTTAAGGTCACATTATCATTGTTGCAAATGTGCTTTGGTCACACTCCTACTGTGTCTATGATGCTTTGGTCACATTATTACTGTTTCAATAGTGCTTTGGTCACACATTCACTATATATGTTGTGCATTGGTCACACTATCACTATTTCAATGATTTGTTAGCCACACTTTAATTGTCTTTATGGTTGTTTTGTCACAATATCACTGATTGTATGGTACATTGGTAACACGTTCATTGTGTATAGGGTGCTTATGTAACATTATCACTTCTCAGTTGTGCTTTGTTCACACATTCAATGTGTCTATGTCATTTGGTCACATTACCAGTGTTTCTGTGGTGCCCTGGTTCCATGACCAGAGCACCATAGACACTATATACGTGTCACCCAAGCACCATTAAACAGTGATGAAATGACAAAAGCACCATAGTTATGGTGACTTTTTCACACTCTCACTGTGTCTATGGTGCTTTGGTCACATTGTCACTATTTCAATGGTACGTTGGTCACCCTTTCACTGTGTTTATGGTGCTTAGATCTATTCATCATTGTTTTAATGGTGACTTGGTCACACGTTCACTCTCTATGGAACTTAGGTCAAATCATCAATGCCTCAATGGTGCTTTGGTCACATTTTCAATGTGTATATGGTGCTTTGGTCACATTAAAAAATATTTAATGGTGCTTTGGTCACACTTTCACTGTGTCTATGGTGCTTAGGTTACATTATCACTGTCGCAATGGTGCTTTTGACACACCTTCAGTGTGTCTTGTGCATGATAGCCACACCGTGCTACTACTGACTGAAGGTCGTTGTACTTGGTAGTTGAGAACCGATATTCTCATAGCATTGTTTCCTGTCCGGACCGTTTGTGACTCGTGTTATGGTTGGTCAACGTTGACCACCCATATTGAAATTCTCTGGTCATGGTCAGTGACATATGCCTATTTTGATTGTTTGGTGTGCATATTAGCCACACCGTGCCACTACGTATTGAAGTTTTTTGTCCTTTCTAGCTAATACATAGGCTTTCAAATCAATTGTTTCCCCCTCTGACCATTTGTGACTCGTGTTATGCGTTTTCAATGTTGACCACGTGAAGTGAAATTGGTTTGTCATGGTTAGTGATATCTGCATACTTTGGTTGGTCACTGTGCATTGAAGCCACATTGTGCCACGACATATTGAAGGTATTTGTACTTGCTAGTCAATAACTAGTATGCACAAACCATTATCTTCCACCCTGACCATTTGTGACTCATGTTATGAGTTGTCAAAGTTTACCACACTTAGTGACATTATTTGGTCATGGTCAGTGACATATGCCTACTTTGGTTGGTCATCGTGCATGGTCTCCACACCGTGCCTCAACGTATTGAAGCCCCTTGTGCTTGCTATGTGATACTTGGTGTTCCCAACCCATTGTTTCCCCCTCTGACAATTCGTGACCCATATTATGGGTTGTCAACATTGACCACACATAGTAAACTTGTTTGGTCATGGTAAGTGGCACATGCATAATCTGGTTGGTCATTGTACATGGTAGCCACACCGTGGTCAGAGAAACACTGGTCAGAAACACTGTGGTCAGAAAGACACTGGTCAGAAACACAGTGGTGAGAAACACACTGGTCAGAAACACACTTGTCAGAAACACAGTGGTCAGAAACACAGTGGTCAGAAGTACACTGGTCAGAAACACAGTGGCCAGAAACAAACTGGTCTGAAACACACTGGTCATGAACACAGTGGTCAGAACCACAGTGATCAGAAGCACGCTGGTCAGAAATACACTGATCGGAAAAACACTGGTCAGAAACACACTGGTCCGAAACACAGTGGTCAGAAACACAATGGTCAGAAACACACTGGTCAAAAGCACACGGGTCAGAAACTCAGGCGTCAGAAACACAATGGTCAGAAACACACTGGTGAGAAGCACAGTGGCCAGAAACACAGTGGTCAGAAACGCAGTGGTCAGAACATGGTGGTCAGAAACACAGTTGTCAGAAACACGGCGGTCAGAAACACAGTGGTCAGAAACACAGTGGTCAGAAACACAGTAGTCAGAACGCATTGGTCAGAAACACAATGGTCAGGAACACACTGGTCAGAAACACAGTGGTCAGAAGCAAACGGGTCAGGAACACACTGGTTAGAAACATACTGGTCAGAAACACACTGGTTTCAAACACAGTGGTCAGAAACACAGAGGTCAGAAACACAGTGGTCAGAAACACACTGGTCAGAAACACACTGGTCAGAAACACAGTGGTCAGAAACACAGTGGTCTGAAACACAGTGATCACAAACACAGTGGTCACTAACACACTGGTCAGACACATATTGGTCAGACACACACTGGTCAAAAACACTGTGGTCAGAAAGACATTGGTCAGAAACACAGTGGTCAGAAACACACTGGTCACAAACACAGTGGTCAGAAATACACTGGTCAGAAACACACTTGTCAGGAACACAGTGGTCAGAAAACCCACTGGTCAGAAACACAGTGGCCAGAAACACACTGGTCAGAAACACACTGGTCATAAACACGGTGGTCTGAAACACAATGAGCAGAAGCACGGTGGTCAGAAACACACTGATCAGAAACACACTGGTCAGAAACACACTGGTCCGAACCACAGTGGTCAGAAACACAGTGGTCAGAAACACACTGGTCAGAAACACACTGGTGAGAAGCACAGTGGTCAGAAACACAGTGGTCAGAAACGCAGTGGTCAGAACATGGTGGTTAGAAAACACAGTTGTCAGAAACACGGTGGTCAGAAACACAGTGGTCAGAA
>SZWC01000005.1:802238-813127 GCA_023375785.1 Penium margaritaceum | reverse complement strand
TGGTCAGAAACACAGTGGTCAGAAACACAGTGGTCAGAAACGCAGTGGTCAGAACATGGTGGTTAGAAAACACAGTTGTCAGAAACACGGTGGTCAGAAACACAGTGGTCAGAAACACGGTGGTCGGAAACACAGTGGTCAGAACGCACTGGTCAGAAACACACTGGTCAGGAACACACTGGTCAGAAACACAGCGGTCAGAAACACACTGGTCCAGAACCAACTGGTTAGAAACATACTGGACAGAAACACACTGGTCAGAAACACAGTTGTCAGAAACACAGAGGTCAGAAACACAGTGGTCAGAAACACACTGGTCAGAAACACACTGGTCAGAAACACAGTGGTCAGAAACACAGTGGTCAGAAACACAGTGGTCGCAAACACAGTGGTCACTAACACACTGGTCAGACACACACTGGTCAGACACACACTGGTCAGAAACACAGTGGTCAGAAACACACTGGTCAGAATCACAGTGGTCAGAACACAGTGCTCAGAAGCACAGTCGTCAGAAACACAGTGGTCAGAAACACAGTGGTAGAAAACACAGTGGTCGAAACACACTGGTCAGAAACACAGTAATCCGAAACACAGTGGTCCGAAACCCAGTGGTCAGAAACACAGTGGTCAGGAGCACAGTGGTGAGGAACACACTGGTCAGAAAACGGTGGTCAGAAACACACTGGTCAGAAACACAGTGGTCACAAACACAGTGGTCAGAAACACACTGGTCAGAAACACAGTGGTCAGAAACACATTGGTCAGAAACACACTGGTCATAAACACAGTGGTTAGACACACAGTTCTCAAAAGCACAGTGGTCAGAAACACACTGGTCAGAAACACAGTGGTCAGGAACACAGTGGTTAGAAAGACATTGGTCAGAAACACAGTGGTTTGAAGCACACTGGTCAAAAACACACTGTTCTGAAACACGGTGGTCAGAAACACACGGGTCAGCAATACAGGGGTCAGAATCTCTGTGGTCAGAAAGACGCTGGTCAGAAACACACTGGTCAGAAACACACTGGTCCGAAAAACACTGGTCAGAAACACAGTGATCAGAAACACAGTTGTTAGAATTACACTGGTCAGAAACACACTGGTCAGAAACACAGTGGTCAAAAACCCACTGGTCAGAAACACACTGGACAGAAACACATTGGTAAGAAACACATGGGTCAGAATTTATGTGGTCAGAAACACATTGGTCAGAAACACAGTGGTGAGAAACACAGTGGCCAGAAACACAGTGGTCTGAAACACACTGGTCAGAAACACAATGCTTAAAAACACACTGGTCAGAAACACAGTGGTCAGAAACACACATGTCAATAACACAGTGGTCAGAAACTCACTGGTCAGAAACACAGTGGTCAGAAACACAGAGGTCAGAAACACGGTGGCCAGAAACACACTGGTCAGAAACACACTGGTCCGAAATACAGTGGTCACAAACACAGTGGTCAGAAACACAATTGTCAGAAACGCAGTGGTCAGAAACACACTAGTCAGAAACACAGTGGTCAGAAACACAGTGGTAAGAAACACAGTGGTCAGAAACACAGCGGTCACAAACACAGTGGTCAGAAACACACTGGTCAGAAACACGGTGGTCACAAACACACTGGTCATAAACAGAGTGGTCACAAATAGAGTGGTCACAATCACACTGGTCAGAAACACAGTGGTCCGAGACACAATGGTCAGAAACACAGTGGTCCGAGACACAATGGTCAGAAACACACTGGTCAAAAACACAGTGGTCATAAACACACTGATCAGAAACACACTGGTCAGAAGCACAGTGGTCAGAAACACACTGGTCAGAAACACACTGGTCATAAACACTGTGGTCATAAGCTCAGTGGTCAGAAACACACTGGTCATCAACACAGTGGTCATAAGCACAGTGGCCAGAAACACACTGGTCAGAAACACACTGGTTAGAAACACACTGGTCAGAAACATAGTGGTCAGGAACACAATGGTCAAAAACACGCTGGTCAGAAACAGGGTGGTCAGAAACACAGTGGTCAGAAACACACGGGTCATACATACAGGGGCCAGAAACTCAGTGGTCAGAGACACACTGGTCAGAAACACACTGGTCAGAAACACACTGGTCAGAAAAAAACTGGTCAGAAACACAGTGGTCAGAAACACAGTGGTCAGAAACACAGTGGTCAGAAACACACGGGTCATACATACAGGGGCCAGAAACTCAGTGGTCAGAGACACACTGGTCAGAAACACACTGGTCAGAAGCACACTGGTCAGAAACACAGTGGTCAGAAACACGCTGGTCAGAAACACAGTGGTCAGAAACACGCTGGTCAGAAACACAGTGGTCAGAAACACACGGGTCATACATACAGGGGCCAGAAACTCAGTGGTCAGAGACACACTGGTCAGAAACACACTGGTCAGAAACACACTGGTCAGAAAAAAACTGGTCAGAAACACAGTGGTCAGAAACACAGTGGTCAGAAACACAGTGGTCACAAACACGGTGGTCAAAAACACAGTGGTCAGAAACACACTGGTCAGAAACACATTGGTCAGAAACACGCTGGTCAGAAACACAGTGGTCAAAAACACACTGGTCAGAAACACACTGGTCAGAAACACATTGGTCATAAACACACTGGTCAGAAACACAGTGGTCAGAAACACAGTGGTGAGAAATACACTGGTCAGAAACACAATGGTCAGACACACAGTGGTCAGAAAAATAGTGGTCAGAAACAGAGTGGTCAGGAACACGGTGGTCAGGAACACGATCACAAACACAGTGGTCAGAAACACAGTGGTCAGAAACACAGTGGTCAGAACACACTGGTCAGAAACACACTGTCAGAAACACACTGGTCAGAAACAAAGTGGACAGAAACACACTGGTCAGAAACACACTGGTCAGAAGCACACTCGTCAGAAACACTCTGGTCAGAAGCACACTTGTCGGAAACACAATGGTCAGAAACACACTGGTCAGAAACACAGTGGTCAGAAACACAGAGGTCAGAAACACAGTGGTCAGAAACACGCTGATCATAAACACCCCGGTGAGAAACACACTGGTCAGAAACACAGTGGTCAGAAACACAGTGGTCAGAAACACACTTGTCAGAAACACACAGGTCAGGAACACAGCGGTCAGAAACACAGTGGTCAGAAACACACTGGCCAGAAACACAGTGGTCAGAAACACAGTGGTCAGAAATACAGTGGTCACAAACACAGTGGTCAGAGACACACTGGTCAGAAACACGCTGGTCAGAAACACAGTGGTCGCACACATAGTGGTCAGAAAAACACTGGTCAAAAACACAGTGGTAAGAAACACACTGCTCACAAACACACTTGTTAGAAGCACGGTGGTCAGAAACACAGTGGTCAGAAACACACTGATCAGAAACACAGTGGCCAGAAACACAGTGGTCAGAAACACAGTGGTCAGAAACACAGTGGTCAGAAACACAGTGGTCGCAAACACAGTGGTCAGAAACATACTGGTGAGAAACACATTGGTCAGAAACACAGTGGTCAGAAACACAGTGGTCAGAAACACGGTGGTCAGAAACACTGTGGTCAGAAAAACAATGGTCAGAAATACAAGGGTCAGGAACACGGTGGTCAGGAACACGGAAGTCAGAAACACAGTGGTCGGAAACACAGTGGTCAGAATTTACTGGTCAGAAACACACTGTCAGAAACACACTTGTCAGAAACACACTGGTCAGAAACACACTGGTCAGACACACACTCGTCAGAAGCACACTGGTCAGAAACACTCTGGTCAGAAACACACTTGTCAGACACACAATGGTCAGAAACACACTGGTCAGAAAGGCAGTGGTCAGAAACACAGAGGTCAGAAACACAGTGGTCAGAAACACACTGGTCAGAAACACACTAGTCCGAAACACAGTGGTCACAATGACAGTGGTCAGACACACAGTGGTCATAAACACACTGGTCAGAACCAGACTGGTCAAAAACACACTGGCTAGAAGCACAGTGGTCAGAAACACATTGGTAACTAACACAGTGGTCAGAAACACACTGGTCAGACCCTTACTGGTCAGAAACGCAGTGGTAAGAAACACACTGGTTAGAAACACACTGGTCAGACACACAGTGGTCAGAAACACAGTGGTCAGAAACACAGTGGTCAGAACCACACTGGTCAGAAACACACTGGTCAGAAACACAGTGGTCAGAAACACACTTGTCAGAAACACATTGCTCAGAAACACAGCGGTCAGAAACGCGCTGGTCAGAAACACAGTGGTCAGAAACAAACTGGCCAGAAACACAGTGGTCAGAAGCACAGTGGTCAGCAAAACAGTGGTCAGGAACACGGTGGTCAGGAACACGGTGGTCATAAACACAGTGGTCAGAAACACAGTGGTCAGAAACACAGTGGTCAGAAACACAGTGGTCAGAACATACTGGTCAGAAACACACTGTCATAAACACAATGGTCAGAAACAAACTGGTCAGAAACACTCTGGTCAGAAACAAACTTGTCAAGAACACAATGGTCAGAAACACACTGGTCAGAAACACAGTGGTCAGAAACACAGAGGTCAGAAACACGGTGGTCAGAAACACACTGGTCAGAAACACACGGGTCAGAAACACAGTGGTCAGAAACACAGTGGTCAGAAACACAGTGGTCAGAAACAGAGTGGTCAGAAACACAGTGGTCGGAACATACTGGTCAGAAACACACTGTCAGAAACACACTGGTCAGAAACAAACTGGTCAGAAACACTCTGGTCAGAAACACACTTGTCAATAACACAGTGGTCAGAAACACACTGGTCAGAAACACAGTGGTCAGAAACACAGAGGTCAGAAACACGGTGGCCAGAAACACACTGGTCAGAAACACACTGGTCAGAAACACAGTGGACACAAACACAGTGGTCAGAAACACAATTGTCAGAAACGCAGTGGTCAGAAACACACTAGTCAGAAACACAGTGGTCAGAAACACAGTGGTCAGAAACACAGTGGTCAGAAACACAGCGGTCACATACACAGTGGTCATAAATACACTGGTCAGAAACACGGTGGTCAGAAACACACTGGTCATAAACACAGTGGTAACAAATAGAGTGGTCACAATCACACTGATCAGAAACACAGTGGTCAGAAACACACTGGTCAGAAACACACTGGTCAGAAACACAGTGGTCATAAACACACTGATCAGAAACACACTGGTCAGAAACATAGTGGTCAGAAACACACTGGTCAGAAACACACTGGTCATAAACACTGTGGTCATAAGCTCAGTGGTCAGAAACACACTGGTCATCAACGCAGTGGTCATAAGCACAGTGGCCAGAAACACACTGGTCAGAAACACAGTGGTTAGAAACACACTGGTCAGAAACATAGTGGTCAGAAACACAATGGTCAAAAACACACTGGTCAGTAACACGGTGGTCAGAAACACAGTGCTCAGAAACACACGGGTCATAAATACAGGGGCCAGAAACTCAGTGGTCAGAGACACACTGGTCAGAAACACACTGGTCAGAAACACACTGGTCAGAAAAAAACTGGTCAGAAACACAGTGGTCAGAAACACAGTGGTCAGAAACACAGTGCTCAGAAACACACGGGTCAGAAACACAGTGCTCAGAAACACACGGGTCAGAAACACAGTGCTCAGAAACACACGGGTCAGAAACACAGTGCTCAGAAACACACGGGTCATAAATACAGGGGCCAGAAACTCAGTGGTCAGAGACACACTGGTCAGAAACACACTGGTCAGAAACACACTGGTCAGAAAAAAACTGGTCAGAAACACAGTGGTCAGAAACACAGTGGTCAGAAACACAGTGGTCAGAAACACGGTGGTAAAAAACACAGTGGTCAGAAACACACTGGTTAGAAACACATTGGTCAGAAACACGCTGGTCAGAAACACAGTGGTCAGAAACACACTGGTCAGAAACACACTGGTCAGAAACACATTGGTCATAAACACACTGGTCAGAAACACAGTGGTCAGAAACAGAGTGGTGAGAAATACACTGGTCAGAAACACAATGGTCAGACACACAGTGGTCAGAAAAATAGTGGTCAGAAACAGAGTGGTCAGGAACACGGTGGTCAGGAACACGATCACAAACACAGTGGTCAGAAACACAGTGGTCAGAAACACAGTGGTCAGAACACACTGGTCAGAAGCACACTGTCAGAAACACACTGGTTAAAAACACAGTGGTCAGAAACACACTGGTCAGAAACACACTGGTCAGAAGCACACTCGTCAGAAACACTCTGGTCAGAAGCACACTTGTCAGAAACACAATGGTCAAAAACACACTGGTCAGAACACAGTGGTCAGAACACAGAGGTCAGAAACACAGTGGTCAGAAACACGCTGATCATAAACAGCCCGGTCAGAAACACACTGGTCAGAAGCACAGTGGTCAGAAACACAGTGGTCAGAAACACACTTGTCAGAAACACACATGTCAGGAACACAGCGGTCAGAAACACAGTGGTCAGAAACACACTGGTCACAAACACAGTGGTCAGAAACAATGTGGTCAGAAACACAGTGGTCAGAAACACAGTGGTCAGAAACACAGTGGTCACAAACACAGTGGGCAGAGACACACTGGTCAGAAACACACTGGTCAGAAACACAGTGGTCAGAAAAACACTGGTCAAAAACACAGTGGTAAGAAACACCCTGCTCACAACACACTCGTTAGAAGCACAGTGGTCAGAAACACAGTGGTCAGAAATACACTGATCAGAAACAAAGTGGCCAGAACCACAGGTGTCAGACACACAGTGGTCAGAAGAACAGTGATCAGAAACACTGTGGTCGCAAACACAGTGGTCAGAAACACAGTGGTCAGAAACACAGTGGTCAGAATTACACTGGCAAGAAACACAGTGGTCAGAAACACAGTGCTAAAAAACACAGTGGCCAGAAACACGGTGGTCAGAAAAACAGTGGTCAAAAACACACTGGTCAGAAGCACAGTGGTCAGAACCACAGTGGTCAGGAACACGGTGGTCAGGACCACGGTGGTCAGAAACACAGTGGTCAGAAACACAGTGGTCAGAATCATAGTGGTCAGAACATACCGGTCAGAAACACACTGTCAGAAACACACTGGTCGGAAACACACCGGTCAGAAACACACTGGTCGGAAGCACACTGGTCAGAAACACTCTAGTCAGAGACACAATAGTCAGAAACACGATGGTTAGAAACACAATGGTCAGAAACACAGTGGCCAGAAACACAGAGGTAAAAAACACAGCGGTCAGAAACACAGTGGTCAAAAACACGGGGGTGAGAAAGACAGTAGTCCGAAACACAGTGGTCAGAAACTCACTGGTCATAAGCACACTGGTCAGAAACACACTGGTCAGAAACACACTGGTCAGAAACACACTGGTCAGAAACACACTGGTCAGGAGCACAGTGGTCAGAAACATGCTGGTCAGAAATACAGTGGTCAGAAACACAGTGGTCAGAAACAAAGTGGTCAGAAAGACAATGGTCAGAAACACAGTGGTCACTAACACAGTGGTCAGAGACACACTGGTCGGAAACATTGTGGTCAGAAACACACTGGTCAGAAACACAGTGGTCACAAACACATTGGTCAGAAACACACTGGTCACAAACACAGTGGTCAGAAACACACATGTCAGAAACACACTGGTCAGAAACACAGTGGTCAGAAACACAGTGGTCAGAAACACAGTGGTCACTAACACTGTGGTCAGAAACACAATGGTCAGACACACGCTGGTCAGAAACACAGTAGTCAGAAACACACTGGTCAGAAACACACTGGTCAGAAACACACTGGTCAGAAACACAGTGGTCAGAAACACAGTGGTCAGAATTTCACTGGTCAGAAACACACTGGTCAGAAACACAGTGGTCAGAAGCACAGTGGTCAGGAACACACTGGTCAGAAACACATTGGTCAGAAAGACACTGGTCAGAAACACAGTGGTCAGAAACACAGTGGTCAGAAACACAGTGGTCAGAAACACACTGGTCAGAAACACACTGGTTAGAAACACAGTGGTCAGAAACACAGACGTCAGGAACACTGTGGTCATAAACACACTGGTCAAAAACACACTGGTTAGAAACACAGTGGTCAGAAACACAGTGGTCAGAAACATACGTGCCAGAAACACACTGGTCATAAACGCACTGGTCAGAAACACACTGGTCAGAGACACACTGGTCACAAACACACTGGTCAGAATAACACTGGTCAGAAACACACTGGTCAGGAACATTGTGGTCAGAAACACAGTGGTCAGAAACACAGTGGTCAGAGAAACAGTGGTCAGAAACACAGTGGCCAGAAACACAGTGGTCAGAAACACAGTGGTCACTAACACAGTGGTCACTAACACAATGGTCAGAGACACACTGGTCAGAAACACCGTGGTCAGAAAGACACCGGTCAGAAACACAGTGGTCAGAAACACACTGGTCACAAACAGTGGTCAGAAACACACTGGTCAGAAACACACTTGTCAGAAACACAGTGGTCATAAACACAGTGGTCAGAAACACACTGGTCAGAAACACAGTGGCCAGAAACACACTGGTCCGAAACACCCTGGTCATAAACACAGTGGTCTGAAACACAGTGATCAGAAGCACGGTGGTCAGAAACACACTGATCAGAAACACACTGGTCAGAAACACACTGGTCCGAAACACAGTGGTCAGGAACACAGTGGTCAGAAACGCACTGGTCAGAAACACAGTGGTCAGAAACACACTGATCAGAAACACACTGGTCAGAAACACACTGGTCCGAAACACAGTGGTCAGGAACACAGTGGTCAGAAACACACTGGTCAGAAACACAGTGGCCAGAAACACACTGGTCCGAAACACCCTGGTCATAAACACAGTGGTCTGAAACACAGTGATCAGAAGCACGGTGGTCAGAAACACACTGATCAGAAACACACTGGTCAGAAACACACTGGTCCGAAACACAGTGGTCAGGAACACAGTGGTCAGAAACACAGTGGTCAGAAACACACTGGTCAGAAACTCAGGGGTCAGAAACACAATGGTCAGAAACACACTGGTGAGAAGCACAGTGGTCAGAAACACAGGGGTCAGAAACGCAGTGGTAAAAAAATGGTGGTCAGAAACACAGTTGTGAGAAACACGGTGGTCAGAAACACAGTGGTCAGAAACACGGTGGTCAGAAACACAGTGGTCAGAACGCACTGGTCAGAAACACACCAGTCAGGAACACACTGGTCAGAAACACAGTGGTCAGAAACACACTGGTCAGGAACACACTGGTTAGAAACATACTGGTCAGAAACACACTGGTAAGAAACACAGTGGTCAGAAACACAGAGGTCAGAAACACATTGGTCAGAAACACACTGGTTAGAAACACACTGGTCAGAAACACACTTGTCAGAAACACAGTGGTCAGAAACACAGTGGTCACAAACACAGTGGTCACTAACACACTGGTCAGACACACACTGGTCAGACACACACTGGTCAGAAATACAGTGGTCAGAAACACACTGGTCAGAAACACAGTGGTCAGAAACACAGTGGTCAGAAGCACAGTCGTCAGAAACACAGTGGTCAGAAACACAGTGGTCAAAAACACAGTGGTCGAAACACACTGGTCAGAAACACAGTGGTCCGAAACACAGTGGTCCGAAACACAGTGGTCAGAAACACAGTGGTTAGACACACAGTTGTCAGAAGCACAGTGGTCAGAAACACAGTGGTCATAGACACAGTGGTCTGAAGCACACTGGTCAGAAACTCGGTGGTCAGAAACACACGGGTCAGCAATACAGGGGTCAGAAACTATGTGGTCAGAAACACGCTGGTCAGAAACACACTGGTCAGAAACACACCTGTCCAAAACACACTGGTCAGAAACACAGTGGTCAGAAACACAGTTGCTAGAATTACACTGGTCAGAAACACACTGGTCACAAACACAGTGGTCAGAAACACAGTGGTCAGAAACACATTGGTAAGAAACACACTGGTCAGAATTTCAGTGGTCAGAAACACATTGGTCAGAAACACATTGGTCAGAAACGCAGTGGCCAGAAACACAGTGGTCGGAAACACACTGCTCAGAAACACAGTGCTTAGAAACACACTGGTCAGAAACACAGTGGTCAGATACACAGTGCTCAGAAACACTCTGGTCAGAAACACAATGGTCAGGAACACACTTGTCAGAAAGACACTGGTCAGAAACACACTGGTCAGAAACACAGTGGTCAGAAACACACTGGTCAGAAACACACTGGTCAGAAACACGGTGGTCCAAAACACAGTGGTATGAAACACAGTGGTCAGAAACACAGTGGTCAGAAACACGGTGGTCAGAAACACCGTGGTCAGAAACACAGTGGTCAGAAACACAGTGGTCAGAAACACAGTGGTCAGAAACACAGTGGTCAAAACATACTGGTCAGGAAACACACTGTTCAGAAACACACTGGTCAGAAACACAGTGGTCATAAACACACTGGTCAGAAACACACTGGTCAGAAACACACTGGTCAGAAATACAGTGGTAAGAAACACAGTGGTATGAAACACTCTGGTCAGAAACACACTGGCCGGAGACACACTGGTCAGAAAAATACTGGTCATAAACACAGTGGTCAGAAACACAGTGGTCGGAATTACACTGGTCAGAAACACACTGGTCAGACACACAGTCGTCAGAAACACAGTGGTCAGAAAAACACTGGTCAGAAACACACTGGTCAGAAGCACACTGGTCAGAAACACAGTGGTCAGAAACACAGTGGTCAGAAACACGGTGGTCAGAAACACAGTGGTCAGAAACACA